>WNGS01168275.1:38652-58109 GCA_020271785.1 Procambarus virginalis | reverse complement strand
CCCCTAACTCTTCTGTCTTCCAACGAAGTGAGGTTTAATTCCTGCAGTCGCTCCTCGTAGCTCATACCTCTCAGCTCGGGTACTAGTCTGGTGGCAAACCTTTGAACCTTTTCCAGTTTAGTCTTATGCTTGACTAGATAGGGACTCCATGCTGGAGCCGCATACTCCAGGATTGGTCTGACATATGTGGTATATAATGTTCTGAAAGATTCCTTACACAAGTTTCTAAAGGCCGTTCTTATGTTAGCCAACCTGGCATATGCTGCTGATGTTATCCTCTTGATATGAGCTTCAGGGGACAGGTCTGGCGTGATATCAACCCCCAGGTCTTTCTCTCTCTCTGACTCTTGAAGTATTTCATCTCCCAAATGATACCTTGTATCTGGTCTCCTGCTTCCTACCCCTATCTTCATTACATTACATTTGCTTGGGTTAAACTCTAACAGCCATTTGTTCGACCATTCCTGCAGCTTGTCCAGGTCTTCTTGAAGTCTCAAGCTGTCCTCCTCTGTCTTAATCCTTCTCATAATTTTGGCGTCGTCAGCAAACATTGAGAGGAATGAGTCTATACCCTCTGGGAGATCATTTACGTATATCAGAAACAGGATAGGTCCAAGTACAGAGCCCTGTGGGACTCCACTGGTGACTTCACGCCAGTCTGAGGTCTCACCCCTCACTGTAACTCTCTGTTCCTATTGCTTAGGTACTCCCTTATCCACTGGAGCGCCCTACCTGTTACTCCTGCCTGTTTCTCCAGCTTATGCATCAACCTTTTATGGGGTACTGTGTCAAAGGCTTTCCGACAGTCCAAAAAAATGCAGTCCGCCCACCCTTCTCTTTCTTGCTTAATTCTTGTCACCTGATCGTAGAATTCTATCAAGCCTGTAAGGCAAGATTTACCCTCCCTGAACCCATGTTGATGGGTTGTCACGAAGTCTCTTCTCTCCAGATGTGTTACTAGGTTTTTTCTCACAATCTTCTCCATCACCTTGCATGGTATACAAGTTAAGGACACTGGCCTGTAGTTCAGTGCCTCTTGTCTGTCACCCTTTTTGTATATTGGTACTACATTAGCAGTCTTCCATATTTCTGGTAGGTCCCCCGTTTCCAGTGACTTACTATACACTATGGAGAGTGGTAAGCAAAGTGCTCCTGCACACTCTTTCAATACCCATGTGTGTGTGTGTGTGGTGTGTGTGTGTGTGTGTGTGTGTGTGTACTCACCTAGTTGTACTCACCTAGTTGTGCTTGCGGGGGTTGAGCTCTGGCTCTTTGGTCCCGCCTCTCACCGTCAATCAACAGGTGTACAGTTTCCTGTACTGTATGTGTGTGTGTGTGTGTGTGTGTGTGTGTGTGTGCGTGCGTAGGCGTGCATGTAAGTATACACGTGTATGGGTGTGGAGAGAGAAAATAAGAAGAGATAAAGGAGAAAGAAGAGAAGGAAAGGCAACACTTGCCAGTGGCCAGACCAAGAGCTATACAAGTCAACAGCCAACCACAACAACCTACATGGTCCAAGACCATAACACATCCTGGCCGCCTCTCTCCCGAGGGCCTCCACCCACTCAGTCCTCTCTATTAAAACAATTAACACAGACCAATAGTCGAGAAACATGGACAAATTTTTGCGAAGATAAAATTACTGTTTTTAGTGAGGGCCTTAAGGCCTATCAACCTCTGGAGGGTTATTAAGGCCTATCACTCTGGAGGGTTATTAAGGCCTATCAACCTCTGGAGGGTTATTAAGGCCTATCAACCTCTGGAGGGTTATTAAGGTCTATCAACCTCTGGAGGGTTATTAAGGTCTATCAACCTTTGGAGGGTTATTAAGGCCTATCAACCTCTGGAGGGTTATTAAGGCCTATCACTCTGGAGGGCCTTAAGGCCTATCAACCTCTGGAGGGTTATTAAGGCCTATCAACCTCTGGAGGGTTATTAAGACCTATCAACCTCTGGAGGGTTATTAAGGCCTATCACCTCTGGAGGGTTATTAAGATCTATCAACCTCTGGAGGGTTATTAAGACCTATCAACCTCTGGAGGGTTATTAAGGCCTATCAACCTCTGGAGGTTATTAAGATCTATCAACCTCTGGAGGGTTATTAAGGCCTATCAACCTCTGGAGGGTTATTAAGACCTATCACCTCTGGAGGGTTATTAAGGCCTATCAACCTCTGGAGGGTTATTAAGATCTATCAACCTCTGGAGGGTTATTAAGACCTATCAACCTCTGGAGGGTTATTAAGGCCTATCAACCTCTGGAGGGTTATTAAGGCCTATCAACCTCTGGAGGGTTATTAAGGCCTATCAACCTCTGGAGGGTTATTAAGATCTATCAACCTCTGGAGGGTTATTAAGGCCTATCAACTCTGGAGGGTTATTAAGACCTATCAACCTCTGGAGGGTTATTAAGGCCTATCAACCTCTGGAGGGTTATTAAGGCCTATCAACCTCTGGAGGGTTATTAAGACCTCCACAACAGCTTATTGACCAACCAGCACGTATAATTTAGACCTTAACATAGTGTCAGACAGAAGTATACTCTGCGTGTATTCGCAGAGAAGCAAGGTTCACCTTTGAGTACATATCTATGTAATAAAACTATGTATTTTGATATTTTGAGCTTACATGTGATTATTTTGTAAGGTGAGTACAGGAGCCAAGTTTGATCCTTGCTACCAGGCTGAGAGTCGTCCCTGCATACAGCTCATGGCAAGCCTTAACCTACTAGTTCCCCTGGAACACCACCCGACTATTGGTTTACAACCAGGTACCCGATTACTGCTGGGTGAATAGGGACGAACAGTTAAGGATTGGGGACGAGTTATTCCTCCTTGGCCAGGACTCGAACCCAGATTAAATGGGCGACGAGGCGCAGGGCGAGTGTGTTACCACTGCGCCACCAAAGACCGAGGATTCAGATGAAATAGTTGACAATTTAACAGTATATAGAAATATATACATCATATAACAAGGTCTGTGGCTGCCAGAGCATTTCTGTCAACCCGCGCAAGATAAACTCATTTTGCACCACTTTTAAAAGTAACTAAGCAGTCAATAACAGTTGTTAATAAGACCAAAAATGAACATTTACAAATAAAATTGCCAGGGGTTCTGAAAAAAGTAGAACGACGTAATAGGAAATGTTGTCAAAAAAGGAAAATGGTTCAATGTCTAAATTAAAGAAAATGGGCGACTGTGCAGATATAGAGTCAATGGTTCGCAGGTGAAGCGTGTTGAGAGGTTAGTGAGAGTCAGTAGTGAGGACGAGGGCTGGCTGGCTTACACCAATGACTCGCTTAAAGCCTACAGGCCGCCCTCATAGAAAATGGAATGTAGGTCCTTCCCCTTTGGGCAAGCCGGCACTCTGCCCTCTCTCTCTCTCCTCCAAAGACCAGTCATTGCAGCATCAAAGGGGCAACTCTGCGTTTGAGGAAGGTATTACCCCTTTTGCTCCTCAGCTGTAGGAACAAAACACAAATTGACTTGTAAAGGGCTTAGATCTTTTGGCTTCGGGAGTTTCTCGGTTCAATAGGGCTTCTAGACCAAGTATTGCTGAGGCCTTGTGTTACTTGGGTATTATTTATTATCACTTAGAGGTATTACTTAAGAGGAATTACTTAGCCTTGCGCGGAACGTTGTCATCCAGCCGAGCCTCCCAGATGATAGTACTTACAGAAACAACTTGCTAAACAGTACTAATATGTAGTGATGGACCACCCTCCAGTAAAGCTTTTTGTACTATTGCCTTGATAAGAATCGAGAGGAAATCAAGTTAAAACCAGACTTGAATATTCCTAGGTCTAGTATAGCACATATATATATGTTGTGACGATAATCTCTTTCAAGAGAGATTGAGCCTGCTCTTCCCTACATAAAGTTATTTACATATATACAAGAATAAGATGCTACCTTCAAGATACGTCTACCAGTAGCACAAAACGTTTTGATCAGGAGGCAAACGTACCCTAAAACTCCCTCCTACTCCACGCCGGCTCACCCGTCGTCAACCAGCAAACTACCATTCCCAGCCTGCCTGCTTCTGATTGGTGACCCGCGACTGCACACCTGCACCTCTGCGCCCTCTACCTAAGTCGATGTCTGGGCTTGAACCAGTCATTGAAGTCAGAATATCCTTGTGCTCTCAAGCTGTGAACACCCAACCGATATACGCTCTGTTTATTGGTGGAGGTTCCCAGCTAGCGCTATATTCTCAGCACCTGTTTATTTCATTTTGCCTTTATATTATTCCTATAGTAATTCATCCCTGTTCTTAATTTTTATGTTATATTTTTTGACTTGTTTGTTTGCACTGTACATAGCCAAGGGATTCTTTTTGTTCATAACTTGTTTTCCAGTTAATTAAAGTTTCATTGTTTATACTGTATGTTTTTGCGTGTCTTTCCTTACTTTACCACAGACAACAGCCAAGCAGTCTATCTTTTTTTTTTCTTAAATGTGATAGGCATTGACACCAGCCATTAGGAGGACTGCCGAACATCTACACTTCTACACTTTCCCGTCACAGTGTACTTACTACATTAGGCCTAAGATAGCTAGGAGAAGTTAGGTCTTGAATTTATTTTTCAGTTAAAAAGTTTCCGGTTTGTCCAATTTCAACAATACAGAAGTCAACTTTCTAGTGGTCCATCACTACACAGTCGTGCTTTTGACCAAATAGTTACCATAAGCATTTTAATTTTAGGAGGCTAGGTGGTATAGTAAGGGCGAGGGGGCAGTAAAGTCACAGATCAATCTCTACAATTTCAAATTCAGATTTTACATTCGGGTAAAAGTACATACATAGAAGATGAGTTACAAACATAATGTTAGATTTATACATAGAGCTAGTACATACTAGCTAGTACATACCGGCATAGGGAGCCGGTCGGCCGAGCGGACAGCACGCTGGACTTGTGACCCTGTGGTCTTGGGTTCGATCCCAGGCGCCGGCGAGAAACAATGGGCAGAGTTTCTTTCACCCTATGCCCCTGTTACCTAGCAGTAAAATAGGTACCTGGGTGTTAGTCAGCTGTCACGGGCTGCTTCCTGGGGGTGGAGGCCTGGTCGAGGACCGGGCCGCGGGGACACTAAAAAAAAAGCCCCGAAATCATCTCAAGATAACCTCAAGATACAACACCTAAAGCCACTAGCATGTTATTCATACATTAGTCACGAAAGAACATATTTCCTTGTGTGGATTTCAATGAACAGGAAATGTGTGACTTTTTTTAGCAGGAAACAAACAGCTAGTTCAATTAATATTTCTCTAGGCTTACATAGTGTGTCGAGCATGATCGCGGCTTAGACCTCGTCTCAGAGGAAAGTGTGTGAAGGGAAATTTAGAGCGTGAGTGAGGCGGGCTTTGTAGGGGGCTGCCCGGCCCTCAGCCCGCAGCCCGGATGTACACCATCACCCAGCCCGTCCTCTGAAGGTTCCTCAACGTCAAGAAACAGTCGTGCTAAAGTGTCCTCTCCTAATCTACCTCCAGAGGACCCAAAACAGAACACGGGACAGTACGTCACTTTCGTCAGCCGTTTCCATTTTCTAGTACGACAATTTTTGACCTTATGTGACGCATACGGGCGGAAAGCGACGTTCTTTGTAGGAGGACAGGTTGTAGGAGGACAGGTTGTAGGAGGACAGGCTGTAGGAGGACAGGCTGTAGGAGGACAGGTTGTAGGAGGGCAGGTTGTAGGAGGGCAGCTTGTAGGAGGACAGGCTGTAGGAGGACAGGCTGTAGGAGGACAGGTTGTAGGAGGGCAGGTTGTAGGAGGACAGGTTGTAGGAGGACAGGTTGTAGGAGGGCAGGTTGTAGGAGGACAGGTTGTAGGAGGACAGGTTGTAGGAGGGCAGGTTGTAGGAGGACAGGTTGTAGGAGGACAGGTTGTAGGAGGACAGGTTGTAGGAGGGCAGGTTGTAGGAGGACAGGTTGTAGGAGGACAGGTTGTAGGAGGACAGGTTGTAGGAGGGCAGGTTGTAGGACAGGTTGTAGGAGGACAGGTTGAGGACAGGTTGTAGGAGGACAGGTTGTAGGAGGACAGGTTGTAGGAGGACAGGTTGTAGGAGGACAGGTTGTAGGAGGACAGGTTGTAGGAGGACAGGTTGTAGGAGGACAGGTTGTAGGAGGACAGGTTGTAGGAGGGCAGGTTGTAGGAGGACAGGTTGTAGGAGGACAGGTTGTAGGAGGGCAGGTTGTAGGAGGACAGGTTGTAGGAGGGCAGGTTGTAGGAGGACAGGTTGTAGGAGGACAGGTTGTAGGAGGACAGGTTGTAGGAGGACAGGTTGTAGGAGGGCAGGTTGTAGGAGGACAGGCTGTAGGAGGACAGGTTGTAGGAGGACAGGTTGTAGGAGGACAGGTTGTAGGAGGACAGGTTGTAGGAGGACAGGTTGTAGGAGGACAGGTTGTAGGAGGACAGGTTGTAGGAGGACAGGTTGTAGGAAGACAGGTTGTAGGAGGACAGGTTGTAGGAGGGCAGGTTGTAGGAGGACAGGCTGTAGGAGGACAGGTTGTAGGAGGGCAGGTTGTAGGAGGACAGGTTGTAGGAGGACAGGTTGTAGGAGGACAGGTTGTAGGAGGACAGGTTGTAGGAGGACAGGTTGTAGGAGGGCAGGTTGTAGGAGGACAGGTTGTAGGAGGGCAGGTTGTATGAAGACAGGTTGTAGGAGGACAGGTTGTAGGAGGGCAGGTTGTAGGAGGACAGGTTGTAGGAGGACAGGTTGTAGGAGGACAGGCTGTAGGAGGACAGGTTGTAGGAGGACAGGTTGTAGGAGGACAGGTTGTAGGAGGACAGGTTGTAGGAGGACAGGTTGTAGGAGGACAGGTTGTAGGAGGACAGGTTGTAGGAGGGCAGGTTGTAGGAGGACAGGTGTAGGAGGACAGGTTGTAGGAGGACAGGTTGTAGGAGGACAGGTTGTAGGAGGGCAGGTTGTAGGAGGGCAGGTTGTAGGAGGACAGGTTGTAAGAGGACAGGTTGTAGGAGGACAGGTTGTAGGAGGACAGGTTGTAGGAGGACAGGTTGTAGGAGGGCAGGTTGTAGGAGGACAGGTTGTAGGAGGACAGGTTGCATAATGACCCCTCTGACATTTTCCACTATCACAGTACTTACCTAGTTGTGCTTGCGGGGGTTGAGCTTTGTCTCTTTGGTCCCGCCTCTCAACCGTCAATCTACTGGTGTACAGGTCCCTGAGCTGCTCTGGCCGCGGGTGTGACACTAATATATGAATATTCCACTTCTCTGTAAGCGGATGTGTTGCCTTCACATACTACAGCGAAAGCTGGCTTAAAGAAAGGCATTTCAAAAGTTGTTATAACCTATTTTTCCAGCAAAATCATCCTTACGATTTTTTAAATTCACTTATATACCAGCGTGATAGGCTATCTAAAGACATCGGAAGTTCGAGCAGTGAGTTTTCCAAATATATTAATGAGTTGTGGATGATCTTGAAGGGTAATGAGCTTAGCAGATGGACTTCTGCGTGCGTCCGGTTTCTCTATTAGGCTTCAGAGACGATTAAAAAGAATATAATTTGGAAAATTTTGACTCATGGGAATGAAGCCAAATTGCTTTGAAGAGTCAGTCAGCCGCGGCCATTTCTCCCCCATTCCCTCCGGCCGTGGTAGAGGACCACATGAGCACATAGGCAGCACCCCGGCTGACATACACATGCAGCCTCAGCGTGTGCTGCATGTGCTAGGCTCGGGGCAGCTCACCACGGCCCCCAGCCTAGCCCGCAAGGGGAGCCAGAGTGTAGAGGGGGCAAGGCGGGGCTCTCGGGCGGAGAACCAACACCATCACACGGCCCCCACAAATAACCCAGATAATTAATGTTTGCTCCGACCTTAATAACTTTCAGAGTCCTCAAGTGTTTCAACAACACGTCTTCCTCAGACTTCAGTGTGGAGGCGGGGGAGAAGGGAGGCGGGGGAGAAGGAAGTGTGTATGGAGGTGGGGAAGGAAAGGGAAGAGGGCGTGAAGAACAGAATTTGTCAGAAGGAGCAGAGGGAGGAAGACGTCGCTTCAGATGATGCCAAGTATGTTGCCAGATATTTATCTGATGCTTGGCGTGTGTCCGTGCCTCAGCGGGCGATCGTTCGCCTGGCGAAGCTCCACAGACGTTTCCGGTAGAAGCCTGCAGCATACCGGCAGAGGAAAAAGCTACGGGGAGGTAAACACACTGAAATGTACTGTGTTCGCTCAAACATTAGCCAGAGCCACGCCCACACCACCTCCATGCACGGGGGCGTGGGCGTCGGAGAACCAGCGACTCTCATCACCTTCCTGCTGGTGGTGGGCCCACATACTGTCATGTGAGCCCCGGGGGTTCCCATAGCAGCACCAGCAGAGATAATGGACCCGCGAGCTCTCTGTTCTCATATATCTACCGCCCGGCATGTGCCGCTGCTACTTGTGTTCCTACTAATGGCGGACGCCAGCATAGATCAACTAGCTGGTTCAGGGCCAACACCTGTAATTTATGGTTTAGTGTTGGCCTTCAGCTCTGAAACACAGTCCTAGACAAAAGTGCAGTGTCAGCTTATGTTCATCTTAAAGTGGTATACAACTTTGTTTTGGACCTAGGCTTGTTGGACTATCAATTTCTGGAGGTTATTAAGGCCGCCACAAATACTTATTGACAGCTAGCACGAATAGTTTAGTTCTCAACATTATATATTATAATATATATATATGTATTATATATATATATAATAATATATATATATTATATATATATATATATATATATATATATATATATATATATATATATCACAAAGGGAACCCCAGTTGTGCAGACCTGACCCCACCCAACCGCCCAGATGGAGTCACCCTCAGCCATGGAGGGAGGTAAACAGGTCGTGTGGGATTACACCCTGTGCATCTACATTGGCTGATACCTATTTACGTTACAGCTCAGCGGAGGGAGGTGGGGCAGCCACCTTCAGGGAGACCCAGAAAATCCCCCAGTACAGAGACCTAGAACGTTTTTACAGGTTCGTGCCGATAGGCTCAGAGACTCTGGGCGCCTGGGGTAATGTGCACTCAAGTTTTTTAAAGGAGGTTGGGAGGAACTCATTGGGAAAACTAGAGACCCACGAGCAGCCAGTTTCCTGTTCCCAGCGCCTCAGTGTCCGCAGTGCAGAGGGGAAATGCGTGCTGTATCCTGGGTACGCACCCAACCTCCGAGGAGCTGGACGAGGTCTTCGAACGCTGATTGTTTAATTGTTATATATTTGTGTGTGTGTGTGTGTGTGTGTTCTCTGTAAACTGTAGCATTGCAATAAAATAAGATAAAACAAAACATACAAAAAAATAATAGGGGTGGTAGGAGAAGAAAAGAATTAAGTATTCGGTGAGAATCCACAAGATCTTCTCTGAAAACTCTTTGTTTTCTTCTTCGAGGATGTGGGTCCTGCAATTGCACCAGAGGTGGTTACCCCTAAATATATATATATATATATATATATATATATATATATATCTATATATATATTATATATATATATAATATATATTATATATATATATATATATATATATATATAATATATATATATAATATAATATATATATATATATATATATATATATATATATATATATATATATATACTATATATATATATAATGCCACTTTTCCTGCAGTGAACCTTACGATTTATATTTAAATATGGACGTCTTTTGGCGGTATTCTGTAAACAGTGAAATTCCACTTTTTTTATCTAAATTTTTAACCTTTCGCTTTCACTAGTATTAATTTTGAATTATTTTTTACTATATCATAAATATAAAGTTTTTACTGGTTCACGTTCCTGTTAATTTCATCCTGTCTGTTAATCGCTGTAGTTTTTACAACATTTCTTTACACATAAATAATTTAGCATTAGCGACACAGAGTGGAAGGAAGAGCCGCTACCTCTGCAGCTCGGACATCCGTCAGCTGGGTCCTGTCAATAAGCTTCTTACCTGAGATATCCGGCCAGGGGACCCGGCTCAACCCGGCTCCAGAGACCTAGAGAACGACAGCCGTGGGGCGGGATCATTAGACAGTAAGAACGGCTGGCAA
Organism: Procambarus virginalis; assembly: GCA_020271785.1. Taxonomy (NCBI): domain Eukaryota; kingdom Metazoa; phylum Arthropoda; class Malacostraca; order Decapoda; family Cambaridae; genus Procambarus; species Procambarus virginalis. The sequence goes on along the minus strand of WNGS01168275.1, from coordinate 48,042 downwards.
CGTCTCCTGCCGGACCGCAGTCTATTATCCCCAGAGCTGTCTATCAGACTATTCTCCAACCTTCCTGCAGTCTATTTTTATGCTTACTATGGTCTATTATTATCCTTCCTATGGTCTATTTTTACCTTTTAGTGTCTCTCCTTTACTTAGTCCTACAAATCAATTTCTATTAGAGTTGTCTACAGCCTAATCATTGTAACAATTTCTTTCCTGATTGACATTTTATGTAGTTCCACATTTAGCCCGCCACTGTGCTCTATGTTTAGTCAAATCACATAAATAATCACTTGCTGCAGCATCAAATTACATCTACTTCATAGTTCCACCAAGCGTCCAGTTGTTGAACTTAACAACTTCTGCAAATTGCTCTATGCCCAAGCACAGTTACATAAGTAACCTTAAGCCATCACGTAGCTATAGTATAAAGCCTTAACTACTAACCTAATCCCAAGTGTTATAATAGCACCATAAAGCACAATAGTGTTATAAGAGGAGCGTAGCCTAGCTTTACAACGATAATATCTCCTGCGGGTCTACTTTTAGCCAAGACCCGTAGCCTCACGCGTCACTACTTCTTAGCCACGCCTAATAAAACAATGGTCCATTTGTCTCTGATATTACAACGTTATAAATATGCATATCTGTGTAATATTTAACGACATGTGACGTTAGAGCAGGGCGTTATTGAGTCACTGAACCGCTGCCTGACTCGGGTGGTAAAATGGATGGGGTGGAGGGGCAGTAGATCATGGCGGACTAACTTCAAGTTGAAGTACGTTTATTAAGACAAGAAAAAACACTTCTCAAAGGAATAGAGTAGCTGAGGCTATTTTCTACCCACCCATAACTCTCTGCCTCTCGCCCGGTAACACATTCTCAGCAGTTATGGTCGAGCAGTCTGCCAAATTATATGTTATCTTCTTTACATATTTCTTTCTCATGTAAATCATGGACTTAGGGATACGTGCTCTCGTCCACTAGGCATAATTTATATTTACCTCGCTGTAGCAATGTATTTGGTGGGTATTTAAGGCCTCAGGGGAACATGCGACTAGTATCACTATACACGCTACGCCTCGGTAATCCCATTTATATAGATCTTTAAATCTATAAAAGATATAAATATATAAAAGATATAAAAATATGAGAGTCCAGTTGTAGGCCGCGTTTATAAGTATAGTTTCACTAAGAATAGCACAACTGTAGCCCCAATTTAAACAATAATACAATTTTAAACAATAATATATATATATATATATATATATATCTATATATATATATATATATATATATATATATATATATATATATATATATATATATATATATATATATAATTATACACACACATACGCAGTGACAAGGAGTTAGGGGGGAACATGATCACCACATACAAGATTCTCAGAGGAATTGATAGAATAGATAAAGACAGGCTATTTAACACAATGGGCACACGCACAAGGGGACACAGGTGGAAACTGAGTGCGCAAAGTCATAGAGACATTAGAAGATTTTTTTCAGTGTCAGAGTTGTTGTCAAATAGAATGCATTAGGCAGTGATGTGGTGGAGGCTGACTCCATACACAGTTTCAAGTGTAACTATGATAGAGCCCAGTAGTCTCAGGAACCTGTACACCAGTTGATTGACAGTTGAGAGCGGGACCAAAGAGCCAGAGCTCAACCCAGTATAATTTAAATCTCTTGGTGTTGAATTCCGAGTGTGACAAACACACTGGCAGGTACAACCATTTGGCAATATTTTTAGTAACACTTCACGAGAGAGACACACACGGTGTCTGGACGAACCTGTGGCCTCGCTGGAGTTAATTTCGTCTTCTTCTTTACGGTACGATCAGTTTGCGTGAGGGTTTTCTCCTCCGGCTGACTGGACGAGTGGCGACGCTGGCAGACGTGTCACTCACTGTGGCGGGGTCAAGGTGCCTTTATCAAGGCACCTTGACCCCGCCACAGTGAGTGACACGTCTGCCAGCGTCGCCACTCGTCCAGTCACCCAGAGGAGAAAACCCTCACGCAAACTGATCGTACCGTAAAGAAGAAGACGAAATTAACTCCAGCGAGGCCACAGTTCGTCCAGACACCGTGTGTGTCTCTCTCGGAAGTGTTACTAAAATATTGCCAAAATGGTTGTACCTCAGGTGTGTTTGTCACACTCGGAATTCAACACCAAGAGATTTAAATTATACTGGGTTGAGCTCTGGCTCTTTGGTCCCGCCTCTCAACTGTCAATCAAACTGGTGTACAGGGTCCTTGAGCCTACTGGGCTCTATCATATCTACACTTGAAACTGTTGTATGGAGTCAGCCTCCACCACATCACTGCTAATGCATTCTATTTGACAACAACTCTGACACTGAAAAAAATCTTTTAAATGTTCTATACTTTGCGCACTCAGTTTTCACCTGTGTCCCCTTGTGCGTGTGCCCATTGTGTTAAATAGCCTGTCTTTATCTATTTTATCAATTCCTCTGAGAAACTGGTATGTGGTGATCATGTTCCCCCCTAACTCTTGTCACTGCGTATGTGTGTGTATATATTATATATATATATATATATAATATATATATATATATATCTATTATATATATATATATATATATGATATATTGATATATATATATCTTACTGTTTGTTTAAAATTGTATTATTGTTTAAAATTGGGCTACATTGTGCTATTCTTAGTGAAACTATACTTATAAACGCGGCCTACAACTGGACTCTCATATTTTGTATTCTTTTTATATTATTTTATCTTTTCTAGATTTAAGAATCTATATAAATGGGATTACCGAGGCGTAGCGTGTATAGTGATACTAGTCGCATGTTTCCATGAGGCCTTAATACCCACCAATACATTGCTACAGCGAGGTAAATATAAATTATGCCTAGTGGACGAGAGCACGTATCCCTAAGTCCATGATTTACATGTAGAAAGAAATATGTAAAGAAGATAACATATAATTTGGCAGACTGCTCGGACCATAACTGCTGGAATGTGTTACCGGGCGAGAGGCAGAGAGTTATGGGTGGGTAGAAAATAGCCTCACTACTCTATTCCTTTGAGAAGTGTTTTTTCTTGTCTGAATAAACGATACTTGAACTTGAAGGTTAGTCCGCCATGATCTACTGCCCCTCCACCCCATCCATTTTCAACCCGAGTCAGGCAGCGGTTCAGTGACTCAATAACGCCGCTCTAACGTCACATGTCGTTAAATATTACACAGATATGCATATTTATAACGTTGTAATATCAGAGACAAATGGACCATTGTTTTTATTAGGCGTGGGCTAAGAGAGTGACGCGTGAGGCTAAGGGTCTTGGCTAAATTAGACCCGCAGGAGATATTATCGTTGTAAAGCTAGGCTACGCTCCTCTTATAACACGATTGTGCTTTATGGTGCTATTATAACACTTGGGATTAGGTTATGTAGTTAAGGCTTTATACTATAGCTACGTGATGGCTTAAGGTTACTTATGTACATGTTCTGGCATAGAGCAATGCAGAAGTTGTTAAGTTCACAATGGACTCTTGGTGGACTATGAAAGTAGATGTAATTTTGATGCTGCAGCAAGTGATTATTTATGTACTTTGACTAAACATAGAGCACAGTGGCGGGCTAAATGTGGAACACTAAAATGTAAATCAGGAAAAAATTGTTACAATGATTAGGCTGTAGACAACTCTAATAGAAATTGATTTGTAGGACTAAGTAAAGGAGAGACACTAAAAGGTAAAAATAGACCATAGGAAGGATAATAATGACCTAGTAAGCATAAAAATAGACTGCAGGAAGGTTGGAGAATAGTCTGATGACAGCTCTGGGGATAATAGACTGCGGTCCGGCAGGAGAAGTTGCCAGCCGTTCGTTCTGTCTAATGATCCCGCCCCACGGCTGTCGTTCTCTAGGTCTCTGGAGCCGGGTTAGCCGGGTCCCCTGGCCGATATCTCAGGTAAGAAGCTTATTGACAGGACCCAGCTGACGGATGTCGAGCTGCAGAGGTAGCGGCTCTTCCTTCCACTCTGTGTCGCTAATGCTAAATTATTTTGTGTAAAGAAATGTTGTAAAAACTACAGCGATTAACAGACAGGATGAAATTACAGGAACTTGAACCAGTAAAAACTTTATATTTTATGATATAGTAAAAAATAATTCAAAATTAATACTAGTGAAAGCGAAAGGTTAAAATTTTGATAAAAAAAGTGGAATTTCACTGTTTACAGAATACCGCCAAAAGACGTCATATTTTAAATATAAATCGTAAGGTTCACTGCAGGAAAAAGTGGCATATTATATATATAGATATATATACTATATAGTTTATATATTTTTATAAAATATTATATATATATATATATATATATATATATATATTATATATATTATATATATATATATCTATTTATCATAATATACTCTATATATATATATTATATATATATATCTTATCTTCTCCCCTCATGGGGAGGGGGTACCACCTCTGGTGCAATTGCAGGGACCCACATCCTCGAAGAAGAAAACCAAGAGTTTTCAGAGAAGATCTTGTGGATTCTCACCGAATTACTTAATTCTTTTCTTCTCCTACTCAACCCCTATTATTTTTTTGTAGTTGTTTTGTTTTATCTTTTTTATTGCAATGCTACAGTTTACAGAGAACACACACACACACACACACACACAAATATATAACAATTAAACAATCAGCTGTCGAAGACCTCGTCCAGCTCGCTCGGAGGTTGGGTGCGTACCCAGGATACAGCCGCATTTCCCCTCTGCACTGCGCACTGAGGCGCTGGAAGGAAAGGAAACTGGCTGCTCGTGGGTCTCTATTTGTCCCAATGAGTTCCTCCCCAACCTCCTTTCAAAAACTTGAGATGCACATTACCACAGGCGCCCAGAGTTCTGAGGCCTATCGGCACGAAACCTGTAACAACGTTCTGGTCTCTGTACTGGGGGATTTTCTGGGTCTCCCTGAAGGTGGCTGCCCACCTCCCTCGCTGAGCTGTAACGTAAATAGGATCAGCCAATTGTAGAGTGCACAGGTGTAATCCCACAACGGACCTGTTTACCTTCCCTCCATGGCTGCAGGGTGACTCCATCTGGGCGTTTTTGGCTGTTGTCAGGTCTGCACAACTGGGTTCCCTTTGTGATATATATATATATATAATATATATATATATATATTATATAATATATATATATATATATATATATATATGATATTATATACATATATATATATATATATATACTATAATGTGTGAGAACTAAAACTATTCGTGCTAGCTGGTCAATAAGTATTTGTGGCGGCCTTAATAACCTCCAGAAATTGATAGTCCAAACAAGCCTAGGTCCAAAACAAAGTTGTTATACCACTTTAAGATGAAACATAAGCTGACACTGCACTTTTGTCTAGGACTGTGTTTCAGAGCTGAAGGCCAACACTAAACCATAAATTACAGGTGTTGGCCCTGAACCAGCTAGTTGATCTATGCTGGCGTCCGCCATTAGTAGGAACACCAAGTAGCAGCGGCACCTGCCGGGCGGTAGATATATGAGAACAGAGAGCTCGCGGGTCCATTATCTCTGCTGGTGCTGCTATGGGAACCACCGGTGGCTCACATGACAGTAATGTGGGCCCACCACCAGCAGGAAGGTGATGAGAGTCGCTGGTTCTCCGACGCCCACGCCCCCGTGCATGGAGGTGGTGTGGGCGTGGCTCTGGCTAATGTTGAGCGCAACCACAGTACATTTCAGTGTGTTTACCTCCCCGTAGCTTTTTTATCCTCTGCCGGTATGCTGCAGGCTTCTACCGGAAACGTCTGTGGGAGCTTCGCCAGGCGAACGATCGCCCGCTGAGGCACGGACACACGCCAAGCATCAGATAAATATCTGGCAACATACTTGGGCATCATCTGAAGCGACGTCTTCCTCCCTCTGCTCCTTCTGACAAATTCTGTTTCTTTCACGCCCCTCTTCCCTTTCCCTTCCCCACCTCCCATACACCCTTCCTTCTCCCCCGCCTCCCCTCTCCCCGCCTCCACACTGAAGTCTGAGGAAGACGTTGTTGAAACACTGAGGACTCTGAAAGTTATTAAGGTCGGAGCAAACATTAATTATCTGGGTTATTTGTGGGGGCCGTGTGATGGTGTGTGGTTCTTCCCGCCCGAGAGCCCCGCCCTTGCCCCCCTCTACACTCTGGCTCCCCTTGCGGGCTAGGCTGGGGGCCGTGGTGAGCTGCCCCGAGCCTAGCACATGCAGCACACGCTGAGGCTGCATGTGTATGTCAGCCGGGGTGCTGCCTATGTGCTCATGTGGTCCTCTACCACCGGCCGGGAGGGAAGGGGGAGAAATGGCCCGCGGCTGACTGACGTCTTCAAAGCAATTTGGCTTCATTCCCATGAGTCAAAATTTTCCAAATTATATTTCTTTTTAATCGTCTCTGAAGCCTGAATAGAGAACCGGAACGCACGCAGAAGTCCATCTGCTAAGCTCATTACCCTTCAAGATCATCCACAACTCATTAAATATATTTGGAACAACTCACTGCCTCGAACTTCCGATGTCTTTAGATAGCCTATCACGCTGGTATATAAGTGAATTTAAAAAATCGTAAGGATGATTTTGCTGGAAAAATAGGTTATAACAACTTTTGAAATGCCTTTCTTTAAGCCAGCTTTCGCTGTAGTATGTGAAGGCAAACACATCCGCTTACAGAGAAGTGGAATATTCATATATTAGTGTCACACCCGCGGCCAGAGCAGCTCAGGGACCTGTACACCAGTAGATTGACGGTTGAGAGGCGGGACCAAAGAGACAAAGCTCACCCCCGCAAGCACAACTAGGTAAGTACTGTGATAGTGGAAAATGTCAGGGGGTCATTATGCAACCTGTCCTCCTACAACCTGTCCTCCTACAACCTGCCCTCCTACAACCTGTCCTCCTACAACCTGTCCTCCTACAACCTGTCCTCCTACAACCTGTCCTCTTACAACCTGTCCTCCTACAACCTGCCCTCCTACAACCTGCCCTCCTACAACCTGTCCTCCTACAACTGTCCTCCTACAACCTGTCCTCCTACAAACCTGTCCTCCTACAACCTGCCCTCCTACAACCTGTCCTCCTACAACCTGTCCTCCTACAACCTGTCCTCCTACAAACCTGTCCTCCTACAACCTGTCCTCCTACAACCTGTCCTCCTACAACCTGTCCTCCTACAGCCTGGTCCTCCTACAACCTGTCCTCCTACAACCTGTCCTCCTACACACCTGCCCTCCTACAACCTGTCCTCCTACAACCTGTCTTCATACAACCTGCCCTCCTACAACCTGTCCTCCTACAACCTGCCCTCCTACAACCTGTCCTCCTACAACCTGTCCTCCTACAACCTGTCCTCCTACAACCTGTCCTCCTACAACCTGTCCTCCTACAACCTGCCCTCCTACAACCTGTCCTCCTACAGCCTGTCCTCCTACAACCTGCCCTCCTACAACCTGTCCTCCTACAACCTGTCTTCATACAACCTGCCCTCCTACAGCCTGTCCTCCTACAACCTATCCTCCTACAACCTGTCTTCATACAACCTGTCCTCCTACAGCCTGTCCTCCTACAACCTGTCCTCCTACAACCTGTCCTCCTACAAGCCTGTCTCCTACAACCTGCCCTCCTACAACCTGTCCTCCTACAAACCTGTCCTCCTACAACCTGTCCTCCTACAACCTGTCTTCATACAACCTGCCCTCCTACAACCTGTCCTCCTACAACCTGCCTCCTACAGCCTGTCCTCCTTACAACCTGTCTTCCTACAACCTGTCCTCCTACAACCTGTCCTCCTACAACCTGTCCTCCTACAACCTGTCCTCCTACAACCTGTCCTCCTACAACCTGTTCTCCTACAACCTGTCCTCCTACAACCTGTCCTCCTACAACCTGCCTCCTACAACCTGTCCAACAACCTGCCCTCCTACAACCTGTCCAACAACCTGCCCTCCTACAACCTGTCCTCCTACAACCTGCCCTCCTACAGCCTGTCCTCCTACAACCTGCCCTCCTACAACCTGTCCTCCTACAGCCTGTCCTCCTACAGCCTGTCCTCCTACAAGCTGCCCTCCTACAACCTGTCCTCCTACAGCCTGTCTCCTACAACCTGCCCTCCTACAACCTGTCCTCCTACAGCCTGTCCTCCTACAACCTGCCCTCCTACAACCTGTCCTCCTACAGCCTGTCCTCTACAGCCTGTCCTCCTACAAGCTGCCCTCCTACAACCTGCCCTCCTACAACCTGTCCTCCTACAGCCTGTCCTCCTACAGCCTGTCCTCCTACAAGCTGCCCTCCTACAACTGTCCTCCTACAAAGAAACGTCGCTTTCCGCCCGTATGCGTCACATAAGGCCAAAATTGTCGTACTAGAAAATGGAAACGGCTGACGAAAGTGATGTACTGTCCCGTGTTCTGTTTTGGGTCCTCTGAGGTAGATTAGGAGAGGACACTTTAGCACAACAGTTTCTTGACGTTGAGGAACCTTCAGAGGACGGGCTGGGTGATGGTGTACATCCGGGCTGCGGGCTGAGGGCCGGGCAGCCCCCTACAAAGCCCGCTTCACTTACGCTCAAAATTTTCCCTTCACACACTTTCCTCTGAGGACGAGGTCTAAGCCGCGATCATGCTCGACACACTATGTAAGCCTAGAGAAATATTAATTGCACTAGCTGTTTGTTTCCTGCTAAAAAAGTCACACATTTCCTGTTCATTGAAATCCACACAAGGAAATATGTTCTTTCGTGATTAATGTATGAATAACATGCTAGTGGCTTTAGGTGTTGTATCTTGAGGTTATCTTAGATGATTGCGGGGCTTTTTTTTTAGTGTCCCCGCGGCCCGGTCCTCGACCAGGCCTCCACCCCAGGATTCTGCCCGTGACAGCTGACTAACACCCAGGTACCTATTTTACTGCTAGGTAACAGAGGCATAGGGTGAAAGAAACTCTGCCCATTGTTTCTCGCCGGCGCCCGGGATCGAACCCGGGCACCACAGGATCACAAGACCAGTGTGCTGTCCGCTCGGCCGACCGGCTCCCTATGCCGGTATGTACTAGCTAGTATGTACTAGCTCTATGTATAAATTTAACATTATGTTTGTAACTCATCTTCTATGTATGTACTTTTACCCGAATGTAAAATTTGAATTTGAAATTGTAGAGATTGATCTGTGACTTTACTGCCCCCTCGCCCTTACTATACCACCTAGCCTCCTAAAATTAAAATGCTTATGGTAACTATTTGGTCAAAAGCACGACTGTGTAGTGATGGACCACTAGAAAGTTGACTTGTGTATTGTTGAAATTGGACAAACCGGAAACTTTTTAACTGAAAAA
>WNGS01168274.1:145429-164454 GCA_020271785.1 Procambarus virginalis | reverse complement strand
TACTAAATTTAAATAAAAAAAGGAAAAGAAAAGAGTGACTGCTTGTCTGATATCTGTGTACGGCAAGAAACACAAAAACACAAAATATAACAAAATACTTTACTTTAATATAGAAAACACAAAATAAAATAAAGACGATACCTGGCATATATAATATAATGTAAAAGAAAAATATATAAAATTATAACAAAGTGAAAAGGGGGAACTGGTTACGTTAACAAAATAAAATGGTGCTGGGAATATATGCGCCTAGCTAAGAACCTCTTATTGATCACACGAGGTGGGTCAAATTCAGGTGTTCATAGCAGGAGCACGAGATATATTCTGGCTGGCAGAAATGCAAGGGACTCCCAACAATAACTGGCGATGATTGCGATTGGCGAGGAACGGGAGTGGTGTGTTGGTTGGCAGCCAATGAGAACGCTGGGCGGCCGCAAGTCGCTAGTTTGCTGAGAGTAGTTGTAGTTGGCAAGTCGACCAGGGTGTGCAGCAGGTGCTGGAGAGGGGGGAGAGGGAGTTGTAGGTGCGTGTGGCTTCTTGATATATACGTTTAGCCCACAAAACGTATCTTGCATATTGTTGAGAACGTGAGGAATTAGGAGATAGCAGGCTCAATCTCTGGGAAGAGATTATCGTCACAACTCTCCCCGAAGCCTGCGGTTCTGGTTGAGTCACGTTTCATGGGAGGTGAGTGGGGTGGAGCTGCCTCTACCTCAGTGTTGCTGGAGAGGGCGTCTGATAGGATGTAGTCAGACTCTGGGTGTAGCAATCTCCAGGCTGAGATGATGTAGCTGGCAAGCCCATTATAGAAGTAGTCGATGGTTGAGTTGGGCTGCCTGTAAGAAATGAAGATGGTTGTGGTCCATGTAATGGTGGTGGACTGAGTACTTTGCTGGTATGGAGCAAAGTGTTGCCCGTTCAGGACGACGAGTAGCTCCTTGTTGCTCGTGGTGTCGTTTATGGGTAGTTGTATGTTAGTCCTCGGCTCGCCGTGTTGTACTAGGTCACCCCCTGTTACGTACCACTGGCGTCGCTATGGAGGATGGGAGACTTGATATCTGGCGATGCGAGAGAAGTATTAGAATATGATAAAGGAGCACAATTATGGTGTTGAAAATGATGGTGAAATCAGTAGGATTTCCGAGTTAGAAGCGCTGTCTCAGTGTCAGTGCTTTCGGAAGGAGAAGCAGGGAAGGTCTCACTGTGGCTGTATAACCTATAAATGAGGTGAAATTGGTTAACACAGTGGGAGGAACCCCATGGTAGGGCTTGAGTAAATTGATGTGGCAAGCTGGGTATCTTACCCCGCCTATCGGGGGTCTCGAGAACGTAGTTGAAGTGTTCCGGCACTCCTTAACACGGTAGGGTCCCTGAGAACCTGTTCTGTAAAGGAGAACCTGGGATAGGGAAATAGGCAAGCACTAAGTCTCCTGGTGTAAACTTCCTTACTTTACAGTGCTGGTCGTAACGAGTCTTCATCCTCCCCTGGGCTTCTGTAGGTTGTTGCTGGCAAAGGAATGGACCCTCTCTAGAATGTGTTGGAGATTTTGAAGATACTGGGGCACATTCTGATGCTCACTGAAGGTGGCATCACGTAGAGAATCCTTGAAAGCCTTGAGATGGTGTACGGCACTAACGTCGTAGAGCATCTGATAAGGAGATGACTCCTAGTGACTCGTTGGAAGAATTTCTGAAAATACACATGATGAGATCAATTTGCCTACCAATCCTTTAAATAGTAAGGCATTATAAACAATGGACATATGTTAGATGAATAGTTGTAGCACTAATAATGTTGAAACATTCATGGAAAATGTATGTGTGTGTTTTTTGTATTGAGATCATAGGATGTCAGATGTATTATTCATTCATGTGAAATTCTGACTTGGGGGAGTTGGTTAAACTCAGCATATTATAAATAATGTCCTAAACATACCTTGGAAAATATTATGCAAATTGTGTATTGTTTGCCTAGTTGACTGTGATTGTATTTGTACAAATAGCACAATTATTATTATGTGCAAGTTTTGTATTAACTGTGCAGTTATGTATTTTGCATAGTGTATGATGATTGCAATAGGTATTATGCATAAGTATTATGCAATTACAAATCGTGTATTTTGTGCCAGTTATGTATTAATTGTATATTTTTTGTAAGTGTATTTGTGGGAATTGTGTAGTTGTGTATTTAATGTATATGTGCTAGATGTGAATTGATTATATTTGGGAAAGTTGTGTATTAATTGTGTATATGTTATAATTATATTTGTGTGAATTGTATATTTGTGCTACTTGTGTATTTACATATTTGGGCTAGTTATGTATTGTATGTATTTGTGCTGGATATGTATTTGATTGCATTTATGCAAGTTATGTGACCAGACCACACACTAGAAGGTGAAGAGACGACGACGTTTCGGTCCGTCCTGGACCATTCTCAAGTCGATTGTGAGAATGGTCGATTGTGAGAATGGTCCAGGACGGACCGAAACGTCGTCGTCTCTTCACCTTCTAGTGTGTGGTCTGGTCAACATACTTTAGCCACGTTATTGTGACTCATCGCCTGCTCATGCAAGTTATGTAATAATTATGAAATATGTGTAATAATTGTGCAAGTTGTGTATTAATTGCACATGTTGTGTAATTGTATATGGATGAATTGTGTATTTACACCTTTGTTTATTGTCATTGTGGAAGTTGTGTAATTATATAGCAAGTTTGCTTGTACTGTGCAGAATGTGTATTAATTACACAATTTTTGGAATAATTGTCCATGTTTTATAATCGCTTTGTGCGAATAGTGTATTTATGTAAGTTGTGTTTTTATTTGCTGAAGTGGAGCTGGTGCGACTGTATTTTTTTGTGCAAATTGTGTATTTGAGTAAGTTCCGTATATATTATCTAAAACATAAGTCTTCATGAGCAAGTGCGAAGAGTATATGGTTTATGTGAGTGTAGTGTGTGTGTGTGTGTGTGTGTACTCACCTAGTTGTACTCACCTAGTTGTGCTTGCGGGGGTTGAGCTCTGGCTCTTTGGTCCCGCCTCTCAACCGTCAATCAACAGGTGTACAGTTTCCTGAGTTTAATGGGCTCTATCATATCTACACTTGAAACTGTGTATGGAGTCAGCCTCCACCACATCACTTCCTAATGCATTCCATTTGTCAACCACTCTGACACTAAAAAAGTTCTTTCTAATATCTCTGTGGCTCATTTGGGCACTCAGTTTCCACCTGTGTCCCCTAGTGCGTGTGCCCCTTGTGTTAAACAGCCTGTCTTTATCAACCCTGTCGAATCCCCTGAGAATCTTGAATGTGGTGATCATGTCCCCCCTAATTCTTCTGTCTTCGAACGAAGTGAAGTTTAACTCCTGCAGTCGCTCCTCGTAGCTCATACCTCTCAGCTCGGGTACTAGTCTGGTGGCAAACCTTTGAACCTTCTCCAGTTTAGTCTTATGCTTGACTAGATAGGGACTCCATGCTGGAGCCGCATACTCCAGGATTGGTCTGACATATGTGGTATATAATGTTCTGAAAGATTCCTTACACAAGTTTCTAAAGGCCGTTCTTATGTTAGCCAACCTGGCATATGCTGCTGATGTTATCCTCTTGATATGAGCTTCAGGGGACAGGTCTGGCGTGATATCACCCCAGGTCTTTCTCTCTCTCTGACTCTTGAAGTATTTCATCTCCCAAATGATACCTTGTATCTGGTCTCCTGCTTCCTACCCTATCTTCATTACATTACATTTGCTTGGGTTAAACTCTAACAGCCATTTGTTCGACCATTCCTGCAGCTTGTCCAGGTGTGTGTTGTGTGTGTGTGGGTGTGTGTGTGTGTGTGTGTGTGTAGTGTGTAATATTATATGTAGATATTCATAGAATTCATAGAATATTCATAGATATGCATACATATTCTATGTATGTAGAATGACATATTTTGCCTATAAATGGGATATTGAGGTTTGTAAATATATTTTGTGCATAAGATGACATTTTTTTTTGTGTGTGTGTGTAGGGAGGGGGGGGGAGGCCATTTTGTATAAGTTATGTTTAAGGAATTGTATTGTTTTAGTGAAAGTGCATTTTTATTGTACGAGCGTTATGCAATTTGTTATATTTGTGCAAATTCCATACGTTGTGTAAATGTCATACTTTGAGTGTACATGCAATATTGCGTAAATGTATATTTGTGTGTGCAACTGGCCTATTATATATGTAGAATGACATATTTTGCCTATAAATTGGATATTGAGGATTGTAAATATATTTTGTGCATAAGATGACATTGTGTGTGTAAATGATATATTCTGTGTATATAGTCATATTTATGTGGAAGTGTCATACTTGTAAATGGGTTTGTGAGTTTTATGATGCATGTTTTAATATTGTGTATTTTTTAGTGTATACACAAGTGTAACATTTTGTGTGAGCTGTGTTAAATTATTATATTTTAGCGTGCCTTATCACAAACTCAGATTTATTATTAATACTAATATATTGCAATGTGACACTCAGGTTAATTCATATGAAAAGAATGTAGTGGGTATTTATTCATGTAAATATAATATTTGGAGTGTTTGAATAAAACAGGGTATTTTTAAAACATTTTGGAGTTGCTTGAATAATATGGTCACCTTGCTGATTGGTATACATTGATATGAATTAACAGTACCAAAATAAAAGATCACTTTGGGTGAATGAGCTGTGGGATTACTGAAATCTTATTCTAAAAACATTTTAGGGAATAATATGGTATAAATTATATCTGATTAATGGAGCGAAAATGGTAAAAAACAGGATATTGTCTGGGTTGAAGAGTATATGTTTGTATGCATGTATGTGTATGTTTGTATTTGTGTTGGTTTAGAAACAAGTTAGCTGATTTGTGTAGCAAGATGGGGATTTTTGAGGTTTGGGAACGAATAACCTATGAATATAGTGTTGACCAGACCACACACTGAAGGTGACGTTATTGTGACTCATCGCCTGCCTATAATATAGTGGCTAGGATCCAGCCGAGTTGCTAGATGGATGAATTACGGTACGACATTTTGGCTGCTATTTGACGGATGTGAGGACAGTTTACAAACCTATGAACACAGGCACTGATCCGCTGAGCTGCCAGGTGGACGATTCTGTTTAAATTACGGTACGACAATTGGTAGCTATTTTACTTTTGAACTTATCACTACATAATGAATGATTACAGTTGTGGATGACTAAAATGTATATTCTTAAACCTGTGATGAGGCTAGGTTAGGTTGGGGATGATTGGTCTAGCCATTTTAAATATTATTATTATTTTTATAAAGCATTAAATATATTACAAAAATAAGTAGGATGCCATGGCATGCATTGGGTAGTTCGTGACGTCACCGACCGCTGAAAAGTTAGACTACCATGAGCCTGTCACACATCTGGGTTAATGTGAGGCAAAATTATTCCCTCACTGGATGTCCTTTGTGATGTCATACACCGCTAAATCACCAGATCTATTCACTGTAGAAATAATTGCTTTTTGTTTTATTATTGTAGGTTAAGTTAGGTTGGCTCGGTAGGGTTGATGAGTAACAAAAACATGAGCAATGATACAATAAGCGAAGATATGAGTGGATATCAGGCATCATTGTATTGTCTGTGATGTCACTTACCGAGAAGAGTTGAGTTTTTAAGAGATTTTACCCAATATGTTAATGAGATATGTATGTATAATGAGTTAATAAGTATATGTACGTGAATGCATGTGTGTGTGTGTATATATGTATGTATATATGTATATGTACGTATGTGTGGGTGTATGTATTTGTATGTGTATAAAGTATATATGGAAGCTGATCAGAATTACATTTCACCTTTGTAAATGCACATTAATGACACTATGTAAAAGACACATCGAACACTTTATGTAGGGCATACGTAAATCTGTGTATCTATGTATGTAGGTTAGCTTAGCATTTTATAAGCACCGACTCACCTTCTGTGGTTGATTGTTCAATAAACCCCTGAACTATATGTTTAACACATCTCTAACCCTGTCCATGGAGGACAGAAGAAAATGTATATACGCTGGTCACACATTGTAAGTGTGTGGCCACGTTTGTGGTAGAAAATAATGATAATAAAAAAATGAGAGGTTGGAGCCCTTACTGGAGCTGCTAATGACATCATGGGCGGCTAAAGTAAGTAATTATCAAAAGACCAAACCGGGAAGGCTATGTAGCACCATCAAATGTGCGGGATAATCAGAGGGCGCTAAATATCACCAAGGATGCCAATACGAGAACAGAAACACATAAGGCGAACATGGGCGGCTAAAGTATCGTACCCCATTGGTGGAGCAGCCCGCATTGGGCATGATGACGTTCCTATTAAGTTTATGAGAACATAAGAATGAAGGTAACTGCAGAAGGCTTATTTTTCCTATACGAGGCAGTTTCTAGTTTATATCTACCCCATTCTAGTTCATATTCACCTCTGAATATGAACTAGAATGTAAATAGAAAGGAACTAGAAAGAAATATTCATTCCGTACACGGAATGAATATTTGATTGGATAGAGATGAATATATGCTACAGTGGGTGGTTTGGGCGATACTGAGGTGTACACGGGATTAGTAGTGTGGGAGGAATAAGTACTCACCTAGTTGTGCTTGCGGGGTTGAGCTCTGGCTCTTTGGTCCCGCTTNCCTTGCTCCACACCCATGGTCAGGTACCAGGCTCCTGCTCCACACCCATGGTCAGACACCAGGCCCCTGCTCCACACCCATGGTCAGGTACCAGGCTCCTGCTCCACACCCATGGTCAGACACCAGGCCCTGCTCCACACCCATGGTCAGACACCAGGCTCCTGCTCCACACCCATGGTCAGGTACCAGGCTCTGCTCCACACCCATGGTCAGACACCAGGCCCTGCTCCACACCCATGGTCAGGACCAGGCTCTGCTCCACACCCATGGTCAGACCAGGCTCCTGCTCCACACCCATGGTCAGGTACAGGCTCCTGCTCCACACCCATGGTCAGACACTAGGCCCTGCTCCACACCCATGGTCAGGTACCAGGCTCCTGCTCCACACCCATGGTCAGACACCAGGCCCCTGCTCCACACCCATGGCAGGTACCAGGCTCCTGCTCCACACCCATGGTCAGACACCAGGCTCCTGCTCCACACCCATGGTCAGGTACCAGGCTCCTGCTCCACACCATGGTCAGACACCAGGCCCCTGCTCCAACCCATGGTCAGGTACCAGGCTCCTGCTCCACACCCATGGTCAGACACCAGGCTCCTGCTCCACACCCATGGTCAGACACCAGGCCCTGCTCCACACCCATGGTCAGGTACCAGGCTCCTGCTCCCACCCATGGTCAGGTACCAGGCTCTGCTCCACACCCATGGTCAGACACAGGCTCCTGCTCACACCCATGGTCAGGTACCAGGCTCCTGCTCCACACCCATGGTCAGACACCAGGCCCTGCTCCACACCCATGGTCAGGTACCAGGCTCCTGCTCCACACCCATGGTCAGACACCAGGCCCCTGCTCCACACCCATGGTCAGGTACCAGGCTCCTGCTCCACACCCATGGTCAGACACCAGGCTCTGCTCCCAACCCATGGTCAGACACCAGGCCCTGCTCCACACCCATGGTCAGGTACAGCAGGCTCCTGCTCCACACCCATGGTCAGACACCAGGCCCCTGCTCCACACCATGGTCAGGTACCAGGCTCCTGCTCCACACCCATGGTCAGACACCAGGCCCTGCTCCACACCCATGGTCAGGTACCAGGCTCCTGCTCCACACCCATGGTCAGACACCAGGCCCTGCTCCACACCCATGGTCAGGTACCAGGCTCCTGCTCCACACCCATGGTCAGACACCAGGCCCCTGCTCCACACCCATGGTCAGGTACCAGGCTCTGCTCCACACCCATGGTCAGACACCAGGCCCCTGCTCCACACCCATGGTCAGACACCAGGCCCCTGCTCCACACCCATGGTCAGGTACCAGGCTCCTGCTCCACACCCATGGTCAGACACCAGGCCCCTGCTCCACACCCATGGTCAGGTACCAGGCTCCTGCTCCACACCCATGGTCAGACACCAGGCCCTGCTCCACACCCATGGTCAGGTACCAGGCTCCTGCTCCACACCATGGTCAGACACCAGGCTCCTGCTCCACACCCATGGTCAGGTACCAGGCTCCTGCTCCACACCCATGGTCAGACACCAGGCCCCTGCTCCACACCCATGGTCAGGTACCAGGCTCTGCTCCACACCCATGGTCAGACACCAGGCCTGCTCCACACCCATGGTCAGGACCAGGCCCCTGCTCCACACCCATGGTCAGGTACCAGGCTCCTGCTCCACACCCATGGTCAGACACCAGGCCCTGCTCCACACCCATGGTCAGGTACCAGGCTCCTGCTCCACACCCATGGTCAGACACCAGGCTCCTGCTCCACACCCATGGTCAGACACCAGGCTCCTGCTCCACACCCATGGTCAGGTACCAGGCTCCTGCTCCACACCCATGGTCAGACACCAGGCTCCTGCTCCACACCCATGGTCAGACACCAGGCTCCTGCTCCACACCCATGGTCAGGTACCAGGCTCCTGCTCCACACCATGGTCAGACACCAGGCCCTGCTCCACACCCATGGTCAGACCACCAGGCTCCTGCTCCACACCCATGGTCAGGTACCAGGCTCCTGCTCCACACCCATGGTCAGACACCAGGCTCCTGCTCCACACCCATGGTCAGGTACCAGGCTCCTGCTCCACACCCATGGTCAGACACCAGGCCCTGCTCCACACCCATGGTCAGGTACCAGGCTCCTGCTCCACAACCATGGTCAGACACCAGGCCCCTGCTCCACACCCATGGTCAGGTACCAGGCTCCTGCTCCACACCCATGGTCAGACACCAGGCCCTGCTCCACACCCATGGTCAGGTACCAGGCTCCTGCTCCACACCCATGGTCAGACACCAGGCTCCTGCTCCACACCATGGTCAGACACCAGGCTCCTGCTCCACACCCATGGTCAGGTACCAGGCTCCTGCTCCACACCCATGGTCAGACACCAGGCTCCTGCTCCACACCCATGGTCAGACACCAGGCTCCTGCTCCACACCCATGGTCAGGTACCAGGCTCCTGCTCCACACCCATGGTCAGACACCAGGCTCCTGCTCCACACCCATGGTCAGACACCAGGCTCCTGCTCCACACCCATGGTCAGACACCAGGCTCCTGCTCCACACCCATGGTCAGACACCAGGCTCCTGCTCCACACCCATGGTCAGGTACCAGGCTCCTGCTCCACACCCATGGTCAGACACCAGGCCCCTGCTCCACACCCATGGTCAGACACCAGGCTCCTGCTCCACACCCATGGTCAGGTACCAGGCTCCTGCTCCACACCCATGGTCAGACACCAGGCCCTGCTCCACACCCATGGTCAGACACCAGGCTCCTGCTCCACACCCATGGTCAGGTACCAGGCTCCTGCTCCACACCCATGGTCAGGTACCAGGCCCTGCTCCACACCCATGGTCAGGTACCAGGCTCTGCTCCACACCCATGGTCAGACACCAGGCCCCTGCTCCACACCCATGGTCAGGTACCAGGCTCTGCTCCACACCCATGGTCAGACACCAGGCTCCTGCTCCACACCCATGGTCAGGTACCAGGCTCCTGCTCCACACCCATGGTCAGACACCAGGCCCTGCTCCACACCCATGGTCAGGTACCAGGCTCCTGCTCCACACCCATGGTCAGACACCAGGCCCCTGCTCCACACCCATGGTCAGGTACCAGGCTCCTGCTCCACACCCATGGTCAGACACCAGGCTCCTGCTCCACACCCATGGTCAGACACCAGGCTCCTGCTCCACACCCATGGTCAGGTACCAGGCTCCTGCTCCACACCCATGGTCAGACACCAGGCTCCTGCTCCACACCCATGGTCAGACACCAGGCTCCTGCTCCACACCCATGGTCAGGTACCAGGCTCCTGCTCCACACCCATGGTCAGACACCAGGCCCCTGCTCCACACCCATGGTCAGACACCAGGCTCCTGCTCCACACCCATGGTCAGGTACCAGGCTCCTGCTCCACACCCATGGTCAGACACCAGGCTCCTGCTCCACACCCATGGTCAGGTACCAGGCTCCTGCTCCACACCCATGGTCAGACACCAGGCCCCTGCTCCACACCCATGGTCAGGTACCAGGCTCCTGCTCCACACCCATGGTCAGACACCAGGCCCTGCTCCACACCCATGGTCAGGTACCAGGCTCCTGCTCCACACCCATGGTCAGACACCAGGCTCCTGCTCCACACCCATGGTCAGACACCAGGCTCCTGCTCCACACCCATGGTCAGGTACCAGGCTCCTGCTCCACACCATGGTCAGACACCAGGCTCCTGCTCCACACCCATGGTCAGACACCAGGCTCCTGCTCCACACCCATGGTCAGGTACCAGGCTCCTGCTCCACACCCATGGTCAGACACCAGGCCCCTGCTCCACACCCATGGTCAGACACCAGGCTCCTGCTCCACACCATGGTCAGGTACCAGGCTCCTGCTCCACACCCATGGTCAGACACCAGGCTCCTGCTCCACACCCATGGTCAGACACCAGGCTCCTGCTCCACACCCATGGTCAGACACCAGGCTCCTGCTCCACACCCATGGTCAGACACCAGGCTCCTGCTCCACACCCATGGTCAGGTACCAGGCTCCTGCTCCACACCCATGGTCAGACACCAGGCCCTGCTCCACACCCATGGTCAGACACCAGGCTCCTGCTCCACACCCATGGTCAGTACCAGGCTCCTGCTCCACACCCATGGTCAGACACCAGGCTCCTGCTCCACACCCATGGTCAGGTACCAGGCTCCTGCTCCACACCCATGGTCAGACACCAGGCCCTGCTCCACACCCATGGTCAGGTACCAGGCTCCTGCTCCACACCCATGGTCAGGTACCAGGCTCCTGCTCCACACCCATGGTCAGACACCAGGCCTCTGCTCCA
Source organism: Procambarus virginalis (assembly GCA_020271785.1). Classification (NCBI taxonomy): domain Eukaryota; kingdom Metazoa; phylum Arthropoda; class Malacostraca; order Decapoda; family Cambaridae; genus Procambarus; species Procambarus virginalis. The sequence goes on along the minus strand of WNGS01168274.1, from coordinate 153,416 downwards.
CACCCATGGTCAGGTACCAGGCTCCTGCTCCACACCCATGGTCAGACACCAGGCCCCTGCTCCACACCCATGGTCAGGTACCAGGCTCCTGCTCCACACCCATGGTCAGGTACCAGGCTCTGCTCCACACCCATGGTCAGACACCAGGCCTCTGCTCCACACCCATGGTCAGGTACCAGGCTCCTGCTCCACACCCATGGTCAGACACCAGGCCCTGCTCCACACCCATGGTCAGGTACCAGGCTCCTGCTCCACACCCATGGTCAGACACCAGGCCCCTGCTCCACACCCATGGTCAGTACCAGGCTCCTGCTCCACACCCATGGTCAGACACCAGGCCCTGCTCCACACCCATGGTCAGGTACCAGGCTCCTGCTCCACACCCATGGTCAGACACCAGGCCCTGCTCCACACCCATGGTCAGGTACCAGGCTCCTGCTCCACACCCATGGTCAGACACCAGGCCCTGCTCCACCCATGGTCAGGTACCAGGCTCCTGCTCCACACCCATGGTCAGACACCAGGCCCCTGCTCCACACCCATGGTCAGACACCAGGCCCTGCTCCACACCCATGGTCAGGTACCAGGCTCCTGCTCCACACCCATGGTCAGACACCAGGCTCCTGCTCCACACCCATGGTCAGGTACCAGGCTCCTGCTCCACACCCATGGTCAGACACCAGGCCCCTGCTCCACACCCATGGTCAGGTACCAGGCTCCTGCTCCACACCCATGGTCAGACACCAGGCCCTGCTCCACACCCATGGTCAGGTACCAGGCTCCTGCTCCACACCCATGGTCAGACACCAGGCCCTGCTCCACACCCATGGTCAGGTACCAGGCTCCTGCTCCACCCATGGTCAGACACCAGGCCCTGCTCCACACCCATGGTCAGGTACCAGGCTCCTGCTCCACACCCATGGTCAGACACCAGGCCCTGCTCCACACCCATGGTCAGACACCAGGCTCCTGCTCCACACCCATGGTCAGACACCAGGCCCTGCTCCACACCCATGGTCAGGTACCAGGCTCCTGCTCCACACCCATGGTCAGACACCAGGCCCTGCTCCACACCATGGTCAGGTACCAGGCTCCTGCTCCACACCCATGGTCAGACACCAGGCTCCTGCTCCACACCCATGGTCAGACAAGGCCCTGCTCCACACCCATGGTCAGGTACACAGGCTCCTGCTCCACACCATGGTCAGACACCAGGCCCCTGCTCCACACCCATGGTCAGGTACCAGGCTCCTGCTCCACACCCATGGTCAGACACCAGGCCCTGCTCCACACCCATGGTCAGGTACCAGGCTCCTGCTCCACACCCATGGTCAGACACCAGGCCCTGCTCCACACCCATGGTCAGGTACCAGGCTCCTGCTCCACACCCATGGTCAGACACAGGCCCTGCTCCACACCCATGGTCAGGTACCAGGCTTGCTCCACACCCATGGTCAGACACAGGCCCCTGCTCCACACCCATGGTCAGACACCAGGCCCCTGCTCCACACCCATGGTCAGGTACCAGGCTCCTGCTCCACACCATGGTCAGACACCAGGCCCTGCTCCACACCCATGGTCAGGTACCAGGCTCTGCTCCACACCCATGGTCAGACACCAGGCTCCTGCTCCACACCCATGGTCAGGTACCAGGCTCCTGCTCCACACCCATGGTCAGACACCAGGCCCTGCTCCACACCATGGTCAGGTACCAGGCTCCTGCTCCACACCATGGTCAGACACCAGGCCCCTGCTCCACACCATGGTCAGGTACCAGGCTCCTGCTCCACACCCATGGTCAGACACCAGGCTCCTGCTCCACACCCATGGTCAGGTACCAGGCTCCTGCTCCACACCCATGGTCAGACACCAGGCCCCTGCTCCACACCCATGGTCAGGTACCAGGCTCTGCTCCACACCCATGGTCAGGTACCAGGCCCTGCTCCACACCCATGGTCAGACACCAGGCCCTGCTCCACACCCATGGTCAGGTACCAGGCTCCTGCTCCACACCATGGTCAGACACCAGGCCCCTGCTCCACACCCATGGTCAGGTACCAGGCTCTGCTCCACACCCATGGTCAGACACCAGGCTCCTGCTCCACACCCATGGTCAGGTACCAGGCTCCTGCTCCACACCCATGGTCAGACACCAGGCCCCTGCTCCACACCCATGGTCAGGTACCAGGCTCCTGCTCCACAACCATGGTCAGACACCAGGCCCCGCTCCACACCCATGGTCAGGTACCAGGCTCCTGCTCCACACCCATGGTCAGACACCAGGCTCCTGCTCCCCACCCATGGTCAGACACCAGGCTCCTGCTCCACACCCATGGTCAGGTACCAGGCTCCTGCTCCACACCCATGGTCAGACACAGGCTCCTGCTCCACACCCATGGTCAGACACCAGGCTCCTGCTCCACACCCATGGTCAGGTACCAGGCTCCTGCTCCACACCCATGGTCAGACACCAGGCCCTGCTCCACACCCATGGTCAGACACCAGGCTCCTGCTCCACACCCATGGTCAGGTACCAGGCTCTGCTCCACACCCATGGTCAGACACCAGGCTCCTGCTCCACACCATGGTCAGGTCAGGTACCAGGCTCCTGCTCCACACCCATGGTCAGACACCAGGCCCCTGCTCCACACCCATGGTCAGGTACCAGGCTCCTGCTCCACACCATGGTCAGACACCAGGCCCTGCTCCACACCCATGGTCAGGTACCAGGCTCCTGCTCCACACCCATGGTCAGACACCAGGCTCCTGCTCCACACCATGGTCAGACACCAGGCTCCTGCTCCACACCCATGGTCAGGTACAGGCTCCTGCTCCACACCCATGGTCAGACACCAGGCTCCTGCTCCACACCCATGGTCAGACACCAGGCTCCTGCTCCACACCCATGGTCAGGTACCAGGCTCCTGCTCCACACCCATGGTCAGACACCAGGCCCCTCTGCCACACCCATGGTCAGACACCAGGCTCCTGCTCCACACCATGGTCAGGTACCAGGCTCCTGCTCCACACCCATGGTCAGACACCGCCCTGCTCCACACCCATGGTCAGACACCAGGCTCCTGCTCCACACCCATGGTCAGACACCAGGCTCCTGCTCCACACCCATGGTCAGGACCAGGCTCCTGCTCCACACCCATGGTCAGGTACCAGGCTCCTGCTCCACACCCATGGTCAGACACCAGGCCCATGCTCCACACCCATGGTCAGACACCAGGCTCCTGCTCCACACCCATGGTCAGGTACCAGGCTCCTGCTCCACCCATGGTCAGACACCAGGCTCCTGCTCCACACCCATGGTCAGGTACCAGGCTCCTGCTCAACACCATGGTCAGACACCAGGCCCTGCTCCACACCCATGGTCAGGTACCAGGCTCCTGCTCCACCCAAGGTCAGGTACCAGGCTCCTGCTCCACACCCATGGTCAGACACCAGGCCTCTGCTCCACACCCATGGTCAGGTACCAGGCTCCTGCTCCACACCCATGGTCAGACACCAGGCCCTGCTCCACACCATGGTCAGGTACCACAGGCTCCTGCTCCACACCCATGGTCAGACACCAGGCTCCTGCTCCACACCCATGGTCAGGTACCAGGCTCCTGCTCCACACCCATGGTCAGACACCAGGCTCCTGCTCCACACCCATGGTCAGACACCAGGCTCCTGCTCCACACCCATGGTCAGGTACCAGGCTCCTGCTCCACACCCATGGTCAGACACCAGGCCCCTGCTCCACACCCATGGTCAGACACCAGGCTCCTGCTCCACACCCATGGTCAGGTACCAGGCTCCTGCTCCACACCATGGTCAGACACCAGGCTCCTGCTCCACACCCATGGTCAGACACCAGGCTCCTGCTCCACACCCATGGTCAGACACCAGGCTCCTGCTCCACACCCATGGTCAGACACCAGGCTCCTGCTCCACACCCATGGTCAGGTACCAGGCTCCTGCTCCACACCCATGGTCAGACACCAGGCCCCTGCTCCACACCCATGGTCAGACACCAGGCTCCTGCTCCACACCCATGGTCAGACACCAGGCTCCTGCTCCACACCCATGGTCAGACACCAGGCCCCTGCTCCACACCCATGGTCAGACACCAGGCTCCTGCTCCACACCCATGGTCAGGTACCAGGCTCCTGCTCCACACCCATGGTCAGACACCAGGCTCCTGCTCCACACCCATGGTCAGGTACCAGGCTCCTGCTCCACACCCATGGTCAGACACCAGGCCCCTGCTCCACACCCATGGTCAGGTACCAGGCTCTGCTCCACACCCATGGTCAGACACCAGGCTCCTGCTCCACACCCATGGTCAGGTACCAGGCTCCTGCTCCACACCCATGGTCAGACACCAGGCCCCTGCTCCACACCCATGGTCAGGTACCAGGCTCCTGCTCCACACCCATGGTCAGACACCAGGCCCCTGCTCCACACCCATGGTCAGGTACCAGGCTCCTGCTCCACACCCATGGTCAGACACCAGGCTCCTGCTCCACACCCATGGTCAGACACCAGGCTCCTGCTCCACACCCATGGTCAGGTACCAGGCTCCTGCTCCACACCCATGGTCAGACACCAGGCTCCTGCTCCACACCCATGGTCAGGTACCAGGCTCCTGCTCCACACCCATGGTCAGACACCAGGCCCCTGCTCCACACCCATGGTCAGACACCAGGCTCCTGCTCCACACCCATGGTCAGGTACCAGGCTCCTGCTCCACACCCATGGTCAGACACCAGGCTCCTGCTCCACACCCATGGTCAGGTACCAGGCTCCTGCTCCACACCCATGGTCAGACACCAGGCCCCTGCTCCACACCCATGGTCAGGTACCAGGCTCCTGCTCCACACCATGGTCAGACACCAGGCCCCTGCTCCACACCCATGGTCAGGTACCAGGCTCCTGCTCCACACCCATGGTCAGACACCAGGCCCTGCTCCACACCCATGGTCAGGTACCAGGCTCCTGCTCCACACCCATGGTCAGACACCAGGCCCCTGCTCCACACCCATGGTCAGGTACCAGGCTCCTGCTCCACACCCATGGTCAGACACCAGGCCCCTGCTCCACACCCATGGTCAGGTACCAGGCTCCTGCTCCACACCCATGGTCAGGTACCAGGCTCCTGCTCCACACCCATGGTCAGACACCAGGCCTCTGCTCCACACCCATGGTCAGGTACCAGGCTCCTGCTCCACACCCATGGTCAGACACCAGGCCTGCTCACACCCCCGCAAGCACAACCAGGTGAGTACAACAAGATTCAACAACCAGGCCCCTGCTCCACACCCATGGTCAGACACCAGGCCCCTGCTCCACACCCATGGTCAGGTACCAGGCCCCTGCTCCACACCCATGGTCAGGTACCAGGCTCCTGCTCCACACCCATGGTCAGACACCAGGCCCCTGCTCCACACCCATGGTCAGGTACCAGGCTCCTGCTCCACACCCATGGTCAGACACCAGGCCCCTGCTCCACACCCATGGTCAGGTACCAGGCTCCTGCTCCACACCCATGGTCAGACACCAGGCCCCTGCTCCACACCCATGGTCAGGTACCAGGCTCCTGCTCCACACCCATGGTCAGACACCAGGCCCCTGCTCCACACCCATGGTCAGGTACCAGGCTCCTGCTCCACACCCATGGTCAGACACCAGGCTCCTGCTCCACACCCATGGTCAGATACCAGGCTCCTGCTCCACACCCATGGTCAGATACCAGGCTCCTGCTCCACCCATGGTCAGATACCAGGCTCCTGCTCCACACCCATGGTCAGATACCAGGCTCCTGCTCCACACCCATGGTCAGATACCAGGCTCCTGCTCCACACCCATGGTCAGACACCAGGCTGCTGCTCCACACCATGGTCAGACACCAGGCCCCTGCTCCACACCCATGGTCAGATACCAGGCCCCTGCTCCACACCCATGGTCAGATACCAGGCTCCTGCTCCACACCCATGGTCAGATACCAGGCTCCTGCTCCACACCCATGGTCAGACACCAGGCTGCTGCTCCACACCCATGGTCAGACACCAGGCCCCTGCTCCACACCCATGGTCAATACCAGGCTCCTGCTCCACACCCATGGTCAGACACCAGGCTGCTGCTCCACACCCATGGTCAGACACCAGGCTCCTGCTCCACACCCATGGTCAAATACCAGGCTCCTGCTCCACACCCATGGTCAGACACCAGGCTCCTGCTCCACACCCATGGTCAGACACCAGGCTCCTGCTCCACACTGGAGGTATGAGGTGCCCCTCACACTCTACAAGCACGAGAGAGTTAAGACTACTCGCTGCAGTTTTGCCTTTTCTCCTGCAGCGAGCTGGCATAGGGTTCTGGATCCTGGTATAATGGCTGGATCCTAGCCACTATTTTCATAGGTTATTCGTTCCCAAACCTCAAAAATCCTAATCTTGCTACACAAATCACCTAACTAGTTTCTGAAGCAACACAAGGACAAACATACATTTTTTTTTTTTTTTTAATTAAATTAAACCTCAACTTCGTTGGAAGACAGAAGAGTTAGGGGGGACATGATCACCACATTCAAGATTCTCAGGGGAATCGACAGGGTTGATAGAGACAGGCTGTTTAACACAAGGGGCACACGCACTAGGGGACACAGGTGGAAACTGAGTGCCCAAATGAGCCACAGAGATATTAGAAAGAACTTTTTTAGTGTCAGAGTGGTTGACAATGGAATGCATTAGGAAGCGATGTGGTGGAGGCTGACTCCATACACAGTTTCAAGTGTAGATATGATAGAGCCCATTAGGCTCAGGAAACTGTACACCTGTTGATTGACGGTTGAGAGGCGGGACCAAAGAGCCAGAGCTCAACCCCCGCAAGCACAACTAGGTGAGTACAACTAGGTGAGTACATACATGCATAGACAATTGCCTGTTTTTTTGCCACCATCGTCCCATTTATTCAGATATAATTTACCATATTAATCCCTAAAATGCTTTAATAAGATTTCAGTAATCCCACAGCTCATTCACCACAAAGTGATCTTTTATCTTTAGTACTGTTAATTCATATCAATGCATAGCAATCAGCAAGGTGGCCATATTATTCAAGCAACTCCAAAATGTTTTAAAAATACACTATTTTATTCAAACAATCCAAATATTATATTTACATGAATAAATACCCACTACATTCTTTTCATATGAATTACCTGAGTGTTTTTGTCACATTGCAATATATTAGTGATTAATAATAAATCTGAGTTTGTGATAAGGAACGCGAAAATATATTAATTTAACACAGCTCACACAAAATGTTACACTTGTGTATACACTACAAAATTCACAATATTAAAATATACATCATAAAATTCACAAACCCATTTACACTCAATATGGCATTTACGCAGGAAGTATGACATTTGTCTTAAATTAGGTCGAATTTAGTTGGGGCAGCATAAATTTTGCCTACTTTAATCAAATCTAGCGTTGAATATGCTTGTGGGAGTAGGTCTCCCAAGATCCTCCCACAGCTGACTTGAATGGTTCATTGCAGTGCACAGTGCACTGATCTTCGTGCACAAAGCCTATTTCCCTTAATCCTGGATAGTGATCAGGCATGTTGGGTATCTCCAGAATGCCCATTTAACCAGGAATACTTTCGTAATACGTAGGCCGCCGTATGTCCAGGCAGGAAGTAGATACAGGGAGTTAAGCATACTGGCCACCAAGGGTCAGTGAGTACATGCCTGGAGGAGAGCGTGGGACCGAGGGGAGACGCCGGCAGCGTCTGACCTCTGGGGTCAACAGGCGCGATGTTGAATAACAGCTATGACGTGTTCATGACGTCACTCCTGCTACTGCTCATCGAACGAGCTAATTGATTGGTTCCCGCTCATTTGCTGCAATGCTATTGGTCAATTGTAACTCTTTTGTGTGTGCCCACGAGACGCCCGGAGCTTCAGGCAAGATTCATTCTTGTGAGG
>WNGS01168274.1:121931-137871 GCA_020271785.1 Procambarus virginalis | reverse complement strand
TGACCACAACCACCACCATGGCTCCCTCCAACACCACCACTGACCACAACCACCACCATGGCTCCCTCCACCACCACCACTGACCACAACCATCACCATGGCCCCCTCCACCACTCCCTCTGACCACAACCACCACCATGGCTCCCTCCACCACCACCACTGACCACAACCACCACCATGGCTCCCTCCACCACCACCACTGACCACAACCATCACCATGGCTCCCTCCACCACCCCCACTGACAACAACCATGTGGTGGTGGTGGAGGGAGCCATGGTGATGGTTGTGGTCAGTGGTGGTGGTGGAGGGAGCGATGGTGATGGTTGTGGTCAGTGGTGGTGGTGGAGGGAGCCATGGTGATGGTTGTGGTCAGTGGTGGTGGTGGAGGGAGCCATGGTGATGGTTGTGGTCAGTGGTGGTGGTGGAGGGAGCCATGGTGATGGTTGTGGTCAGTGGTGGTGGTGGAGGGAGCCATGGTGGTGGATGGAGCATGGTGGTGGATGGTGGTGGTTGTGGTCAGTGGTGGTGGTGGAGGGAGCCATGGTGGTGGTTGTGGTCAGTGGGGGTGGTGGAGGGAGCCATGGTGGTGGTTGTGGTCAGTGGGGGTGGTGGAGGGAGCCATGGTGATGGTTGTAGTCAGTGGTGGTGGTGGAGGGAGCCATGGTGATGGTTGTGGTCAGTGGTGGTGGTGGAGGGAGCCATGGTGTGGTTGTGGTCAGTGGTGGTGGTGGAGGGAGCCATGGTGGTGGTGGTGGTGGTGGAGGGAGCCATGGTGATGGTTGTGGTCAGTGGTGGTGGTGGAGGGAGCCATGGTGGTGGTTGTGGTCAGTGGTGTGGTGGAGGGAGCCATGGTGATGGTTGTGGTCAGTGGTGGTGGTGGAGGGAGCCATGGTGGTGGTTGTGGTGGTGGAGGGAGCCATGGTGATGGTTGTGGTCAGTGGTGGTGGTGGAGGGAGCCATGGTGGTGTTGTGGTGGTGGAGGGAGCCATGGTGATGGTTGTGGTCAGTGGTGGTGGTGGAGGGAGCCATGGTGGTGGTTGTGGTCAGTGGGTGTGGTGGAGGGAGCCATGGTGGTGGTTGTGGTCAGTGGGGTGGTGGAGGGAGCCATGGTGGTGGTTGTGGTCAGTGGTGGTGGTGGAGGGAGCCATGGTGTGGTTGTGGTCAGTGGTGGTGGTGGAGGGAGCCATGGTGATGGTTGTGGTCAGTGGTGGTGGTGGAGGGAGCCATGGTGATGGTTGTGGTCAGTGGTGGTGGTGGAGGGAGCCATGGTGGTGGTTGTGGTGGTGGAGGGAGCCATGGTGATGGTTGTGGTCAGTGGTGGTGGTGGAGGGAGCCATGGTGGTGGTTTGTGGTGGTGGAGGGAGCCATGGTGATGGTTGTGGTCAGTGGTGGTGGTGGTGGAGGGAGCCATGGTGGTGGTTGTGGTCAGTGGGGGTGGTGGAGGGAGCCATGGTGGTGGTTGTGGTCAGTGGGGGTGGTGGAGGGAGCCATGGTGGTGGTTGTGGTGGTGGAGGGAGCCATGGTGATGGTTGTGGTCAGTGGTGGTGGTGGAGGGAGCCATGGTGGTGGTTGTGGTCAGTGGTGGTGGTGGAGGGAGCCATGGTGGTGGTTGTGGTCAGTGGTGGTGGTGGAGGGAGCCATGGTGGTGGAGGGAGCCATGGTGATGGTTGTGGTCAGTGGTGGTGGTGGAGGGAGCCATGGTGATGGTTGTGGTCAGTGGTGGTGGTGGTGGAGGGAGCCATGGTGGTGGTTGTGGTCAGTGGTGGTGGTGGAGGGAGCCATGGTGGTGGTTTGTGGTGGTGGTGGAGCCATGGTGATGGTTGTGGTCAGTGGTGGTGGTGGAGGGAGCCATGGTGGTGGTTGTGGTCAGTGGGGGTGGTGGAGGGAGCCATGGTGGTGGTTGTGGTCAGTGGTGGTGGTGGAGGGAGCCATGGTGGTGGTTGTGGTCAGTGGGGGTGGTGGAGGGAGCCATGGTGGTGGTTGTGGTCAGTGGGGGTGGTGGAGGGAGCCATGGTGGTGGTTGTGGTCAGTGGGGGTGGTGGAGGGAGCCATGGTGATGGTTGTGGTCAGTGGTGGTGGTGGAGGGAGCCATGGTGGTGGTTGTGGTGGTGGAGGGAGCCATGGTGATGGTTGTGGTCAGTGGTGGTGGTGGAGGGAGCCATGGTGGTGGTTGTGGTGGTGGAGGGAGCCATGGTGATGGTTGTGGTCAGTGGTGGTGGTGGAGGGAGCCATGGTGATGGTTGTGGTCAGTGGTGGTGGTGGAGGGAGCCATGGTGGTGGTGGAGGGAGCCATGGTGATGGTTGTGGTCAGTGGTGGTGGTGGAGGGAGCCATGGCGGTGGTTGTGGTGGTGGAGGGAGCCATGGTGATGGTTGTGGTCAGTAGTGGTGGTGGAGGGAGCCATGGTGGTGGTTGTGGTCAGTGGGGGTGGTGGAGGGAGCCATGGTGATGGTTGTGGTCAGTGGTGGTGGTGGAGGGAGCCATGGTGGTGGTTGTGGTCAGTGGGGGTGGTGGAGGGAGCCATAGGTGGTGGTTGTGGTGGTGGAGGGAGCCATGGTGATGGTTGTGGTCAGTGGTGGTCGTGGAGGGAGCCATGGTGGTGGTTGTGGTCAGTGGTGGAGGTGGTTGAGGGAGCCATGGTGGTGGTTGTGGTCAGTGGTAGTGGTGGAGGGAGCCATGGTGGTGGTTGTGGTGGTGGAGGGAGCCATGGTGATGGTTGTGGTCAGTGGTGGTGGTGGAGGGAGCCATGGTGGTGGTTGTGGTGGTGGAGGGAGCCATGGTGGTGGTTGTGGTGGTGGAGGGAGCCATGGTGGTGGTTGTGGTCAGTGGTGGTGGTGGAGGGAGCCGCCACGTGGTCCCTGGCCTTGGGGGGATGACAGTGCTGAGCGGCGGTGGCTGGGAAGTCCCTCCACACCCATGGGCTGACACCAGGCCCCTGCTCCATACCCATGGTCAGACACCAGGCTCCTGCTCCACACCCATGGTCAGGTACCAGGCTGCTGCTCCATACCCATGGTCAGACACCAGGCTCCTGCTCCACACCCATGGTCAGACACCAGGCTCCTGCTCCACACCCATGGTCAGACACCAGGCTGCTGCTCCATACCCATGGTCAGACACCAGGCTCCTGCCCCACACCCATGGTCAGACACTAGGCTCCTGCTCCACACCCATGGTCAGACACCAGGCTCCTGTTCCACACCCATGGTCAGACACTTGGCTCCTGCTCCACACCCATGGTCAGACACCAGGCTCCTGCTCCACACCCATGGTCAGACACTAGGGTCCTGCTCCACACCCATGGTCAGACACCAGGCTACTGCTCCACACCCATGGTCAGACACCAGGCTCCTGCCCCACACCCATGGTCAGACACTAGGCTCCTGCTCCACACCCATGGTCAGACACCAGGCTCCTGCTCCACACCCATGGTCAGACACCAGGCTGCTGCTCCACACCCATGGTCAGACACCAGGCTCCTGCTCCACACCCATGGTCAGACACCAGGCTGCTGCTCCACACCCATGGTCAGACACCAGGCTCCTGCTCCACACCCATTTTCAGACACCAGGCACCTGATCCACACCCATGGTCAGACACCAGGCTCCTGCTCCACACCCATGGTCAGGTACCAGGCTCCTGCTCAACACCCATGGTCAGACACCAGGCTCCTGCTCCACACCCATGATCAGGTACCAGGCTCCTGCTCCACTCCCATGGTCAGACACCAGGCTCCTGCTCCACACCCATGGTCAGCAACCACGCTCCTGCTCCACACCCATGGTCAGACACCAGGCTCCTACTCCACACCCATGGTCAGGTACCAGGCACCCGCTCCACACCCATGGTCAGACACCAGGCCCCTGCTCCACACCCATGGTCAGGTACCAGGCTCCTGCTCCACACCCATGGTCAGACACCAGACCCCTGCTCCACACCCATGGTCACGTACCAGGCTCCTGCTCCACACCAATGGTCAGACACCAGGCTCCTGCTCCACACCCATGGTCAGACACAAGGCTCCTGCTCCACACCCATGGTCAGACACCAGGCTCCTGCCCCACACCCATGGTCAGACACTAGGCTCCTGCTCCACACCCATGGTCAGACACCAGGCTCCTGCTCCACACCCATGGTCAGACACCAGGCTCCTGCTCCACACCCATGGTCAGACACCAGGCTCCTGCTCCACACCCATGGTCAGACACTAGGCTCCTGCTCCACACCCATGGTCAAACACCAGGCTCCTGCTCCACACCCATATTCAGACACCAGGCTCCTGCCCCACACCCATGGTCAGACACTAGGCTCCTGCTCCACACCCATGGTCAGACACCAGGCTCCTGCTCCACACCCATGGTCAGACACCAGGCTGCTGCTCCACACCCATGGTCAAACACAAGGCTCCTGCTCCACACCCCTGGTCAGACACCAGGCTCCTGCTCCACACCCATGGTCAGACACCAGGCTTCTGCTCCACACCCATGGTCAGACACCAGGCTCCTGCTCCACACCCATGGTCAGACACCAGGCTCCTGCTCCACACCCATGGTCAGGTACCAGGCTCCTGCTCCACACCCATGGTCAGACACCAGGCCCCTGCTCCACACCCATGGTCAGACACCAGGCTCCTGCTCCACACCCATGGTCAGGTACCAGGCTCCTGCTCCACTCCCATGGTCAGACACAGGCTCCTGCTCCACACCCATGGTCAGACACCAGGCCCCTGCTTCACACCCATGGTCAGACACCAGGCTCCTGCTCCACACCCATGGTCAGGTACCAGGCTCCTGCTCCACACCCATGGTCAGACACCAGGCTCCTGCTCCACACCCATGGTCAGACACCAGGCTGCTGCTCCACACCCATGGTCAGACACCAGGCTGCTGCTCCACACCCATGGTCAGACACTAGGCTCCTGCTCCACACCCATGGTCAGACACCAGGCTCCTGCTCCACACCCATGGTCAGACACCAGGCTCCTGCTCCACACCCATGGTCAGACACCAGGCTCCTGCCCACACCCATGGTCAGGTACCAGGCTCCTGCTCCACACCCATGGTCAGACACCAGGCCCCTGCTCCACACCCATGGTCAGGTACCAGGCGCCTGCTCCACACCCATGGTCAGACACCAGGCCCCTGCTCCACACCCATGGTCAGGTACCAGGCTCCTGCTCCACACCCATGGTCAGGTACCAGGATCCTGCTCCACACCCATGGTCAGACACCAGGCTCCTGCTCCACACCCATGGTCAGACACCAGGCTCCTGCTCCACACCCATGGTCAGACACCAGGCTCCTGCCCCACACCCATGGTCAGACACTAGGCTCCTGCTCCACACCCATGGTCAGACACCAGGCTCCTGCTCCACACCCATGGTCAGACACTAGGCTCCTGCTCCACACCCATGGTCAGACACCAGGCCCCTGCTCCACACCCATGGTCAGGTACCAGGCCCCTGCTCCACACCCATGGTCAGGTACCAGTCTCCTGCTCCACACCCATGGTCAAACACCAGGCCCCTGCTCCACACCCATGGTCAGGTACCAGGCTCCTGCTCCACACCCATGGTCAGACACCAGGCCCCTGCTCCACACCCATGGTCAGGTACCAGGCTCCTGCTCCACACCCATGGTCAGACACCAGGCCCCTGCTCCACACCCATGTTCAGGTACCAGGCTCCTGCTCCACACCCATGGTCAGACACCAGGCCCCTGCTCCACACCCATGGTCAGGTACCAGGCTCCTGCTCCACACCCATGGTCAGACCCAGGCTCCTGCTCCACACCCATGGTCAGGTACCAGGCTCCTGCTCCACACCCATGGTCAGACACCAGGCCCCTGCTCCACACCCATGGTCAGGTACCAGGCTCCTGCTCCACACCCATGGTCAGACACCAGGCCCTGCTCCACACCCATGGTCAGGTACCAGGCTCCTGCTCCACACCCATGGTCAGACACCAGGCCCTGCTCCACACCCATGGTCAGGTACCAGGCTCCTGCTCCACACCCATGGTCAGGTACCAGGCCCTGCTCCACACCCATGGTCAGACACCAGGCTCCTGCTCCACACCCATGGTCAGGTACCAGGCTCCTGCTCCACACCCATGGTCAGGTACCAGGCTCCTGCTCCACACCCATGGTCAGGTACCAGGCTCCTGCTCCACACCCATGGTCAGTACCAGGCTCCTGCTCCACACCCATGGTCAGGTACCAGGCTCCTGCTCCACACCCATGGTCAGGTACCAGGCTCCTGCTCCACACCCATGGTCAGACACCAGGCTCCTGCTCCACACCCATGGTCAGGTACCAGGCTCCTGCTCCACACCCATGGTCAGACACCAGGCCCTGCTCCACACCCATGGTCAGGTACCAGGCTCCTGCTCCACACCCATGGTCAGACACCAGGCCCTGCTCCACACCCATGGTCAGGTACCAGGCTCCTGCTCCACACCCATGGTCAGACACCAGGCTCCTGCTCCACACCCATGGTCAGGTACCAGGCTCCTGCTCCACACCCATGGTCAGACACCAGGCCCCTGCTCCACACCCATGGTCAGGTACCAGGCTCCTGCTCCACACCCATGGTCAGGTACCAGGCTCCTGCTCCACACCCATGGTCAGGTACCAGGCCCCTGCTCCACACCATGGTCAGGTACCAGGCTCCTGCTCCACACCCATGGTCAGACACCAGGCCCCTGCTCCACACCCATGGTCAGGTACCAGGCTCCTGCTCCACACCCATGGTCAGGTACCAGGCTCCTGCTCCACACCCATGGTCAGGTACCAGGCTCCTGCTCCACACCCATGGTCAGACACCAGGCCCCTGCTCCACACCCATGGTCAGTACCAGGCTCCTGCTCCACACCCATGGTCAGGTACCAGGCTCTGCTGCTCCACACCCATGGTCAGGTACCAGGCTCCTGCTCCACACCCATGGTCAGACACCAGGCTCCTGCTCCACACCCATGGTCAATACCAGGCTCCTGCTCCACACCCATGGTCAGGTACCAGGCTCCTGCTCCACACCCATGGTCAGGTACCAGGCTCCTGCTCCACACCCATGGTCAGGTACCAGGCTCCTGCTCCACACCCATGGTCAGGTACCAGGCTCCTGCTCCACACCCATGGTCAGGTACCAGGCTCCTGCTCCACACCCATGGTCAGGTACCAGGCTCCTGCTCCACACCCATGGTCAGACACCAGGCCCCTGCTCCACACCCATGGTCAGGTACCAGGCTCCTGCTCCACACCCATGGTCAGACACCAGGCCCCTGCTCCACACCCATGGTCAGGTACCAGGCTCCTGCTCCACACCCATGGTCAGACACCAGGCTCCTGCTCCACACCCATGGTCAGACACCAGGCCCTCCTGCTCCACACCCATGGTCAGGTACCAGGCTCCTGCTCCACACCCATGGTCAGACACCAGGCCCCTGCTCCACACCCATGGTCAGACACCAGGCTCCTGCTCCACACCCATGGTCAGGTACCAGGCTCCTGCTCCACACCCATGGTCAGACACCAGGCTCCTGCTCCACACCCATGGTCAGACACCAGGCTCCTGCTCCACACCCATGGTCAGACACCAGGCTCCTGCTCCACACCCATGGTCAGGTACCAGGCTCCTGCTCCACACCCATGGTCAGACACCAGGCCCCTGCTCCACACCCATGGTCAGTACCAGGCTCCTGCTCCACACCCATGGTCAGACACCAGGCTCCTGCTCCACACCCATGGTCAGGTACCAGGCTCCTGCTCCACACCCATGGTCAGACACCAGGCCCCTGCTCCACACCCATGGTCAGGTACCAGGCTCCTGCTCCACACCCATGGTCAGACACCAGGCCCCTGCTCCACACCCATGGTCAGGTACCAGGCTCCTGCTCCACACCCATGGTCAGACACCAGGCCCCTGCTCCACACCCATGGTCAGGTACCAGGCTCCTGCTCCACACCCATGGTCAGACACCAGGCCCCTGCTCCACACCCATGGTCAGGTACCAGGCTCCTGCTCCACACCCATGGTCAGACACCAGGCCCCTGCTCCACACCCATGGTCAGGTACCAGGCTCCTGCTCCACACCCATGGTCAGACACCAGGCCCCTGCTCCACACCCATGGTCAGGTACCAGGCTCCTGCTCCACACCCATGGTCAGACACCAGGCCCCTGCTCCACACCCATGGTCAGGTACCAGGCCCCTGCTCCACACCCATGGTCAGGTACCAGGCTCCTGCTCCACACCCATGGTCAGACACCAGGCCCCTGCTCCACACCCATGGTCAGGTACCAGGCTCCTGCTCCACACCCATGGTCAGACACCAGGCTCCTGCTCCACACCCATGGTCAGGTACCAGGCCTGCTCCACACCCATGGTCAGACACCAGGCCCCTGCTCCACACCCATGGTCAGGTACCAGGCTCCTGCTCCACACCCATGGTCAGACACCAGGCCCCTGCTCCACACCCATGGTCAGGTACCAGGCTCCTGCTCCACACCCATGGTCAGGTACCAGGCTCCTGCTCCACACCCATGGTCAGACACCAGGCCTCTGCTCCACACCCATGGTCAGGTACCAGGCTCCTGCTCCACACCCATGGTCAGACACCAGGCCCCTGCTCCACACCCATGGTCAGGTACCACAGGCTCCTGCTCCACACCCATGGTCAGACACCAGGCCCCTGCTCCACACCCATGGTCAGGTACCAGGCTCCTGCTCCACACCCATGGTCAGACACCAGGCTCCTGCTCCACACCCATGGTCAGGTACCAGGCTCCTGCTCCACACCCATGGTCAGACACCAGGCTCTGCTCCACACCCATGGTCAGGTACCAGGCTCCTGCTCCACACCCATGGTCAGACACCAGGCTCCTGCTCCACACCCATGGTCAGACACCAGGCTCCTGCTCCACACCCATGGTCAGGTACCAGGCTCCTGCTCCACACCCATGGTCAGACACCAGGCCCCTGCTCCACACCCATGGTCAGACACCAGGCTCCTGCTCCACACCCATGGTCAGTACCAGGCTCCTGCTCCACACCCATGGTCAGACACCAGGCTCCTGCTCCACACCCATGGTCAGACACCAGGCTCCTGCTCCACACCCATGGTCAGACACCAGGCTCCTGCTCCACACCCATGGTCAGGTACCAGGCTCCTGCTCCACACCCATGGTCAGACACCAGGCCCCTGCTCCACACCCATGGTCAGGTACCAGGCTCCTGCTCCACACCCATGGTCAGACACCAGGCCCCTGCTCCACACCCATGGTCAGACACCAGGCCCTGCTCCACACCCATGGTCAGGTACCAGGCTCCTGCTCCACACCCATGGTCAGACACCAGGCTCCTGCTCCACACCCATGGTCAGACACCAGGCTCCTGCTCCACACCCATGGTCAGACACCAGGCTCCTGCTCCACACCCATGGTCAGGTACCAGGCTCCTGCTCCACACCCATGGTCAGACACCAGGCTCCTGCTCCACACCCATGGTCAGACACCAGGCTCCTGCTCCACACCCATGGTCAGGTACCAGGCTCCTGCTCCACACCCATGGTCAGACACAGGCTCCTGCTCCACACCCATGGTCAGACACCAGGCTCCTGCTCCACACCCATGGTCAGACACCAGGCTCCTGCTCCACACCCATGGTCAGGTACCAGGCTCCTGCTCCACACCCATGGTCAGACACCAGGCCCCTGCTCCACACCCATGGTCAGGTACCAGGCTCCTGCTCCACACCCATGGTCAGACACCAGGCCCCTGCTCCACACCCATGGTCAGGTACCAGGCTCCTGCTCCACACCCATGGTCAGACACCAGGCCCCTGCTCCACACCCATGGTCAGGTACCAGGCTCCTGCTCCACACCCATGGTCAGGTACCAGGCCCTGCTCCACACCCATGGTCAGGTACCAGGCTCCTGCTCCACACCCATGGTCAGACACCAGGCCCTGCTCCACACCCATGGTCAGGTACCAGGCTCCTGCTCCACACCCATGGTCAGACACCAGGCCCTGCTCCACACCCATGGTCAGGTACCAGGCTCCTGCTCCACACCCATGGTCAGGTACCAGGCTCCTGCTCCACACCCATGGTCAGGTACCAGGCCCCTGCTCCACACCCATGGTCAGGACCAGGCTCCTGCTCCACACCCATGGTCAGACACCAGGCCCCTGCTCCACACCCATGGTCAGGTACCAGGCTCCTGCTCCACACCCATGGTCAGGTACCAGGCTCCTGCTCCACACCCATGGTCAGTACCAGGCTCCTGCTCCACACCCATGGTCAGACACCAGGCCCCTGCTCCACACCCATGGTCAGGTACCAGGCTCCTGCTCCACACCCATGGTCAGGTACCAGGCTCCTGCTCCACACCCATGGTCAGGTACCAGGCTCCTGCTCCACACCCATGGTCAGACACCAGGCCCCTGCTCCACACCCATGGTCAGGTACCAGGCTCCTGCTCCACACCCATGGTCAGGTACCAGGCTCCTGCTCCACACCCATGGTCAGGTACCAGGCTCCTGCTCCACACCCATGGTCAGACCAGGCTCCTGCTCCACACCCATGGTCAGGTACCAGGCTCCTGCTCCACACCCATGGTCAGACACCAGGCCCTGCTCCACACCCATGGTCAGGTACCAGGCTCCTGCTCCACACCCATGGTCAGACACCAGGCTCCTGCTCCACACCCATGGTCAGACACCAGGCTCCTGCTCCACACCCATGGTCAGACACCAGGCTCCTGCTCCACACCCATGGTCAGGTACCAGCTCCTGCTCCACACCCATGGTCAGACACCAGGCTCCTGCTCCACACCCATGGTCAGACACCAGCCCCCTGCTCCACACCCATGGTCAGGTACCAGGCCCCTGCTCCACACCCATGGTCAGGTACCAGGCCCCTGCTCCACACCCATGGTCAGACACCAGGCTCCTGCTCCACACCAATGGTCAGACACCAGGCTCCTGCTCCACACCCATGGTCAGACACCAGGCTCCTGCTCCACACCCATGGTCAGACACCAGGCTCCTGCTCCACACCCATGGTCAGACACCAGCCCCTGCTCCACACCCATGGTCAGGTACCAGGCTCCTGCTCCACACCCATGGTCAGACACCAGGCTCCTGCTCCACACCCATGGTCAGACACCAGGCTCCTGCTCCACACCCATGGTCAGTACCAGGCTCCTGCTCCACACCCATGGTCAGACACCAGGCTCCTGCTCCACACCCATGGTCAGACACCAGGCTCCTGCTCCACACCCATGGTCAGGTACCAGGCTCCTGCTCCACACCCATGGTCAGACACCAGGCTCCTGCTCCACACCCATGGTCAGGTACCAGGCTCCTGCTCCACACCCATGGTCAGACACCAGGCTCCTGCTCCACACCCATGGTCAGATACCAGGCTCCTGCTCCACACCCATGGTCAGACACAGGCTCCTGCTCCACACCCATGGTCAGACACCAGGCTCCTGCTCCACACCCATGGTCAGACACCAGGCTCCTGCTCCACACCCATGGTCAGGTACCAGGCTCCTGCTCCACACCCATGGTCAGGTACCAGGCTCCTGCTCCACACCCATGGTCAGACACCAGGCTCCTGCTCCACACCCATGGTCAGGTACCAGGCTCCTGCTCCACACCCATGGTCAGACACCAGGCTCCTGCTCCACACCATGGTCAGACACCAGGCTCCTGCTCCACACCCATGGTCAGACACCAGGCTCCTGCCACACCCATGGTCAGACACCAGGCTCCTGCTCCACACCATGGTCAGGTACCAGGCTCCTGCTCCACACCCATGGTCAGACACCAGGCTCTGCTCCACACCCATGGTCAGACACCAGGCTCCTGCTCCACACCCATGGTCAGACACCAGGCTCCTGCTCCACACCCATGGTCAAGTACCAGGCTCCTGCTCCACACCCATGGTCAGACACCAGGCTCCTGCTCCACACCCATGGTCAGTACCAGGCTCCTGCTCCACACCCATGGTCAGACACCAGGCTCCTGCTCCACACCCATGGTCAGACACCAGGCTCCTGCTCCACACCCTGGTCAATACCAGGCTCCTGCTCCACACCCAAAGTCAGACACCAGGCTCCTGCTCCACACCCATGGTCAGACACCAGGCTCCTGCTCCACACTGGAGGTATGAGGGCCCCCTCACATCTACAGCACGAGAGAGTTAAGACTACTCGCTGCAGTTTGCCTTCTCCTGCAGCGAGCTGGCATAGGGTTCTGGATCCTGGTATAATGGCTGGATCCTAGCCCTATTTCATAGGTTATTCGTTCCCAAACCTCAAAAATCCTAATCTTGCTACACAAATCACCTAACTAGTTTCTGAAGCAACACAAGGACAAACATACATTTGTATGTTTTTTGAATTAAATTAAACCTCAACTTCGTTGAAGACAGAAGAGTTAGGGGGGACATGATCACCACATTCAAGATTCTCAGGGGAATCGACAGGGTTGATAGAGACAGGCTGTGTTTAACACAAGGGGCACACGCACTAGGAGACACAGGTGGAAACTGAGTGCCCAAATGAGCCACAGAGATTTAGAGAGAACTTTTTAGTGTCAGAGTGGTTGACAATGGAATGCATTAGGAAGCGATGTGGTGGAGGCTGACTCCATACACAGTTTCAAGTGTAGATATGATATGAAGAGCCCATTAGGCTCAGGAAACTGTACACCTGTTGTGACGGTGAGAGGCGGGACCAAAGAGCCAGAGCTCAGCCCCCGCAAGCACAACTAGGTGAGTACAACTAGGTGAGTACATACATGCATAGACAATTGCCTGTTTTTTGCCACCATCGTCCCATTTATTCAGATATAATTTACCATATTAATCCCTAAATGCTTAATAAGATTTCAGTAATCCCACAGATCATTCACCACAAAGTGATCTTTTATCTTTGGTACTGTTAATTCATATCAATACAAGCAATCAGCAAGGTGGCCATATTATTCAAGCAAATCCAAAATGTTTTACGCACGAAGTATGACATTTGTCTTAAATTAGGTCGAATCGAATTTCGTTGGGCAGCATAAATTTTGCCAACTTAATCAATCTTGCGTTGAATATGCTTGTGGGAGTATGTCTCCCAAGATCCTCCCACAGCTGACTTGAATGGCTCATTGCAGTGCACAGTGCACTGATCTTCGTGCACAAAGCCTATTTCCCTAATCCTGGATAGTGATCTGGCATGTTGGGTATCTCCAGAATGCCCATTTAACCAGGAATACTTTCGTAATACGTAGGCCGCCGTATGTCCAGGCAGGAAGTAGATACAGGAAAGTGTAAGCATACTGGCCACAAGGGTCAGTGAGTACATGCTGGAGGAGAGCGTGGGACCGAGGGGAGAGACGCCAGCAGCGTCTGACCTCTGGGGTCAACCGGCGCGATGTTGAATAACAGCTATGACGTGTTCATGACGTCACTCCTGCTACTGCTCATCGAACGAGCTAATATGATTGGTTCCCGCTCATTTGCTGCAATGCTATTGGTCAATTGTAACTCTTTTGTGTGTGCCCACGAGACGCCCGGAGCTTCAGGCAAGATTCATTCTTGTGAGGGATCTCTTGCAAAGTGGACGTGTCTGTTCTACCGGCCAATAGACTGAACACCGTCTATTCCTCACCGTCAAGTTAACTCAGCGTCTTTGCGATATACCACACACTCGCCCAGAATCACGAGTGCGAATATATGGTTTAGAAGCCTAAAGTGACAAATCTCCAGAGCGAAACAGACTGGTATCAGGTAACCCCTGGTGACAAAGATCGTCGTGAGTGACCTAGAGTGAACTAAGGCAGTGCCGCCGCCTAAGTAACCTGTGTGTGTGACTTTACCACAAGTGTACCTGCATGGTATACACAGCAGCCGCCAGCCGCCACTCATCCCGAGCGTGTACCTCAGTACCTCAGTACCTAGCGCCCGCGCCAGCTGCGCCAGCCGCCGCCGCCCTCACTCCTACGTGACGTCACCACCTTACGCACCGCCAGTGCCAGTGTGTGCGTGTGTCTGTCTGTTAAGCATACAGCACGCCCTACTCACGAAATCATCTCAAGATACTGCGAGTACCCTCCGTGTCTACGAGCGAAACCAGCTGTCAGGCCACCTACGAGTGCTTGTATAAACGTGTCTGAGTGAGTGAGTAAGGAAAGGTACCTTATCTGTAAGTACAAGATCTTGTCATTGTTTATTGTGTCTGTGTTGATCTGAGGGATCAACCACAGTTCTCACCTTCTTATACCTGTCGCAGGTTATAGGTGAATCGACGGTGAATGCGTGTTTATCTGTGTGGTATCACTGCATTTCACTCGTCTGTGAATGTGAGCTTCACATACACCACACATTTAGTATTGTGTGATTATTATTGTGCATGTTATTGCCTGTCCCATTGACAGTGCCTTTGGTTTATTGCATATCATCATTACCGAGTATCCGGTTGGAACTCTTGTGATCCCTTTGCATACCGGCAGTTAGGTTGCCGTGTTAGTGATTGGCTGTCAACTGTGTTAAGTTAGGTGTTTCTCCACGAGTGGATACGAGTCGATTAGCCAGACGTCAAGAGTCTCGCTAATAACCATAGCTTTGCTGACGCCAATCGAAAGTAAATCAAGCACCCTGTGTATTAGTGGTTAAGTTAGTAAATAAACTACTGTTAAGCTTTATGCGGTGTTTCCGTTGAACCACTTCTGAATACTGCCAATATTACTCAAGCCTTCAGCTCTAAGTGTCTTCAACACCGAGTTGCCTAATTCACTAAACTATAAATGTGATGAGGACCCTAGGAGTCCCTTAAAGTGTTACATCATTGAGGAGATTCCAACGACCAACGTGGAGCAGGACCAGGTGAGGCTAGTCTGAGAAGAGACCCACAAGGACTCTAACTCGACCTTGCTCCCAGGCCCTGTACGGTTGCTCTCGTATTTTCTATTCTGCTAATTCCGACAGCTTCGTGAAGCGTCTGCCACATGTACATTGGCGACGTACGCATTGCAGTCGTGACAGCAAAAAAGAAACACCCCACATCTGGCGCCCAACGTGTTAGGCTTAGTTGGAACCTATGAGCTAGGTTGTACAGTAAAATTTCGCACTTAATTTTCCCTGAAAATTCAAAAGTGACGAGCAGTATTCAGAGGATGTTTAACACCCTGTTAGGTACACACACCACCAGTATGTCTGAGTGTGGATGTACAAACAGCGCTACCTGCATCTTCACTTGGCCTTGACCGCTCGTAGACCTGACGACTACGACACTCTTACTGAGCTAGAGTGTAAGGAACGAGTGGAACAGCACATGAGGGCCGTGGAAGAGGTGATGCTACAAGCACACATGCAGGGTAGTGCTGAGGTGGCGTGCACGAGTCTCATCACACTGGATGAAGCTATCGGTGGTGAGACCCCAGTGAGAGAAACACAGTGGGAGAGACCCCAGTGAGAGAGAACTTGGAGGTAGAGACCCCTGTGGGTGACGTCACCGAGAATGATGTCACTAGAATCACGCGCGCTGCGGAAGAAAAAGGAGTCACGCGGGAATCTAGCCTTTAAATACTCCGTTGGGGGGATTCTATGGGGAAGAATCTCGGCCCAAAAGGTCCTTGTGGACGACACCAACTCAAAGAGTAGGTATTACAGGCTCGCAATTATTCACCTTAGAGGAATACCGTAACCAAGTTAGGGAGTTGGGATTCGAAGGGAATAAAGTAGCAGAGCAAGCTATGAAACTCTGGACTGATCAGCAGGACAGAGAAAGCAAATGTGGACTGATCAGCAGGAGAGAGAAAACAAACCTGGACTGATCAGCAGAACGAGAAAGTACTGAACGCATAGCTCGCATGCAGTTGCAGTAAGGCAGGATGACCAGACAAGTGGTCGTTCAACGGAGACTAACGTTGAACAAGGAAGACTGTCAAA
>WNGS01168274.1:107380-121921 GCA_020271785.1 Procambarus virginalis | reverse complement strand
CCTGCTCCACACCCATGGTCAGGTACCAGGCTCCTGCTCCACACCCATGGTCAGACACCAGGCCCCTGCTCCACACCCATGGTCCAGATACCAGGCTCCTGCTCCACACCCATGGCCAGATACCAGGCTCCTGCTCCACTCCCATGGTCAGATACCAGGCTCCTGCTCCACACCATGGTCAGATACCAGGCTCCTGCTCCACACCCATGGTCAGATACCAGGCTCCAGCTCCACACCCATGGTCAGACACCAGGCTGCTGCTCCACACTATGGTCAGACACCAGGCCCCTGCTCCACACCCATGGTCAGATACCAGGCCCTGCTCCACACCCATGGTCAGATACCAAGGTCCTGCTCCACACCATGGTCAGACACCAGGCTCCTGCTCCACACCCATGGTCAGATACCAGGCTGCTGCTCCACACCCATGGTCAGGTACCAGGCTCCTGCTCCACACCCATGGTCAGACACCAGGCTTCTGCTCCACACCCATGGTCAGACACCAGGCTCCTGCTCCACACCCATGGTCAGATACCAGGCTCCTGCTCCACACCCATGGTCAGACACCAGGCTCCTGCTCCACTCCCATGGTCAGATACCAGGCTGCTGCTCCACACCCATGGTCAGGTACAGGCTCCTGCTCCACACCCATGGTCAGACACCAGGCTCCTGCTCCACACCCATGGTCAGACACCAGCCCCCTGCTCCACACCCATGGTCAGACACCAGCCCCCTGCTCCACACCCATGGTCAGGTACCAGGCTCCTGCTCCACACCCATGGTCAGACACCAGGCCCCTGCTCCACACCCATGGTTAGGTACCAGGCTCCTGCTCCACACCCATGGTCAGGTACCAGGCTCCTGCTCCACACCCATTGTCAGGTATCAGGCTCCTGCTCCACACCCATGGTCAGGTACCAGGCTGCTGCTCCACACTCATGGTCAGGTACCAGGCTCATACTCCTCACCTATGGTCAGACAACAGCCCCTGCTCCACACCCATGGTCAGGTACCAGGCTCCTGCTCCACACCCATGCCAGGTACCAGGCTGCTGCTCCACACCCATGGTCAGGTACCAGGCTCCTGCTCCACACCCATGGTCAGGTACCAGGCCCCTGCTCCACACCCATGGTCAGGTACCAGACTCCTGCTCCACACCCATGGTCAGACACCAGCCCCTGCTCCACACCTATGGTCAGTTACCAGGCTCCTGCTCCACACCCATGGTCAGGTACCAGGCTCCTGCTCCACACCCATAGTCAGACACCAGGCTCCTGCTCCACACCCATGGTCTGACACCAGGCTCCTGCTCCACACCCATGGTCAGGTACCAAGCTCCTGCTCCACACCCATTGTCAGACACCAGGCTCCTGCTCCACACCCATGGTCAGACACCAGCCCCTGCTCCACACCTTTGGTCAGGTACCAGGCCCTGCTCCACACCCATGGTCAGGTACCAGGCCCTGCTCCACACCCATGGTCAGACACCAGGCTCCTGCTCCACACCAATGGTCAGACACCAGGCTCTTGCTCCACACCCATGGTCAGACACCAGGCTCCTGCTTCACACCCATGATCAGACACCAGGCTCCTGCTCCACACCAATGGTCAGACACCAGGCTCCTGCTCCACACCCATGGTCAGACACCAGGCTCCTGCTTCACACCCATGGTCAGACACCAGGCTCCTGCTCCACACCCATGGTCAGACACCAGCCCCTGCTCCACACCCATGGTCAGGTACCAGGCCCCTGCTCCACACCCATGGTCAGGTACCAGGCCCCTGCTCCACACCCATGGTCAACACCAGGCTCCTGCTCCACACCATGGTCAGACACCAGGCTCCTGCTCCACACCCATGGTCTGTCACCAGGCTCCTGCTCCACACCCATGGTCAGACACCAGGTTCCTGCTCCACACCCATGGTCAGACACCAGCATCCTGCTCCACACCCATGATCAGACACCAGCCCCTGCTCCACACCCATGGTCAGGTACCAGGCTCCTGCTCCACACCCATGGTCAGACACCAAAGAGCCAGAGCTCAACCCCCGCAGCACAACTAGGTGAGTACAACCCAGTACAACAACCAGCCCCCTGCTCCACACCCATCGTCAGACACCAGCCCCTGCTCCACACCCATGGTCAGGTACCAGGCTCCTGCTCCACACCCATGGTCAGACACCAAGAGCCAGAGCTCACCCCCGCAAGCACAACTAGGTGAGTACAACAAGAGTACAACACCAGCCCCTGCTCCACACCCATGGTCAGGTACCAGGCTCCTGCTCCACACCCATGGTCAGACACCAGGCCCCTGCTCCACACCCATGGCCAGGTACCAGGCTCCTGCTCCACACCCATGGTCAGACACCAGGCCCCTGCTCCACACCCATGGTCAGGTACCAGGCTCCTGCTCCACACCCATGGTCAGACACCAGGCCCCTGCTCCACACCCATGGTAGGTACCAGGCTCCTGCTCCACACCCATGGTCAGACACCAGGCCCCTGCTCCACACCCATGGCCAGGTACCAGCTCCTGCTCCACACCCATGGTCAGACACCAGCCCCTGCTCCACACCCATGGTCAGATACCAGGCTCCTGCTCCACACCCATGGTCAGATACCAGGCTCCTGCTCCACACCCATGGTCAGATACCAGGCTCCTGCTCCACACCCATGGTCAGATACCAGGCTCCTGCTCCACACCCATGGTCAGATACCAGGCTCCTGCTCCACACCCATGGTCAGACACCAGGCTGCTGCTCCACACCTATGGTCAGACACCAGGCCCCTGCTCCACACCCATGGTCAGATACCAGGCCCTGCTCCACACCCATGGTCAGATACCAGGTCCTGCTCCACACCCATGGTCAGACACCAGGCTCCTGCTCCACACCCATGGTCAGATACCAGGCTGCTGCTCCACACCCATGGTCAGGTACCAGGCTCCTGCTCCACACCCATGGTCAGACACCAGGCTTCTGCTCCACACCCATGGTCAGACACCAGGCTCCTGCTCCACACCCATGGTCAGATACCAGGCTCCTGCTCCACACCCATGGTCAGACACCAGGCTCCTGCTCCACTCCCATGGTCAGATACCAGGCTGCTGCTCCACACCCATGGTCAGGTACCAGGCTCCTGCTCCACACCCATGGTCAGACACCAGGCTCCTGCTCCACACCCATGGTCAGACACCAGGCTCCTGCTCCACACCCATGGTCAGGTACCAGGCTCTTGCTCCACACCCATGGTCAGACACCAGGCTCCTGCTCCACACCCATGGTCAGGTACCAGGCTCCTGCTCCACTCCCATGGTCAGATACCAGGCTGCTGCTCCACACCCATGGACAGATATAGGCTCCTGCTCCACACCCAAAGTCAGACACCAGGCTGCTGCTCCACATCCATGGTCAGACACCAGGCTCCTGCTCCACACCCATGGTCAGACACCAGGCTGCTGCTCCACACCCATGGTCAGACACCAGGCTCCTGCTCCACACCCATGGTCAGGTACCAGGCTCCTGCTCCACACCCATGGTCAGGCACCAGGCTCCTGCTCCACACCCATGGTCAGGTACCAAGCTCCTGCTCCACACCCATGGTCAGACACCAGGCTCCTGCTCCACACCCATGGTCAGACACCAGGCTCCTGCTCCACACCCATGGTCAGACACCAGGCTCCTGCTCCACACCCATGGTCAGACACCAGGCTCCTGCTCCACACCCATGGTCAGTAGCAGGCTCCTGCTCCACACCCATGGTCAGACACCAGGCTCCTGCTCCACACCCATGGTCAGACACCAGGCTCCTGCTCCACACCCATGGTCAGACACCAGGCTCCTGCTCCACACCCATGGTCAAATACCAGGCTCCTGCTCCACACCCATGGTCAGACACCAGGCTCCTGCTCCACACCCATGGTCAGACACCAGGCTCCTGCTCCACACCCATGGTCAGACACCAGGCTGCTGCTCCACACCTATGGTCAGACACCAGGCTCCTGCTCCACACCCATGGTCAAATACCAGGCTCCTGCTCCACACCCAAAGTCAGACACCAGGCTCCTGCTCCACACCCATGGTCAGACACCAGGCTCCTGCTCCACACTGGAGGTATGAGGTGCCCCTCACACTCTACAAGCACGAGAGAGTTAAGACTACTCGCTGCAGTTTGCCTTTTCCCTGCAGCGAGCTGGCATAGGGTTCTGGATCCTGGTATAATGGCTGGATCCTAGCCACTATTTTCATAGGTTATTCGTTGCCAAACCTCAAAAATCCTAATCTTGCTACACAAATCACCTAACTAGTTTCTGAAGCAACACAAGGACAAACATACATTTGTATGTTTTTGAATTAAATTAAACCTCAACTTCGTTGGAAGACAGAAGAGTTAGGGAGGACATGATCACCACATTCAAGATTCTCAGGGGAATCGACAGGGTTGATAGAGACAGGCTGTTTAACACAAGGGGCACACGCACTAGGGGACACAGGTGGAAACTGAGTGCCCAAATGAGCCACAGAG
Source organism: Procambarus virginalis (assembly GCA_020271785.1). Lineage (NCBI taxonomy): Eukaryota > Metazoa > Arthropoda > Malacostraca > Decapoda > Cambaridae > Procambarus > Procambarus virginalis. The sequence continues at coordinate 117,396 of WNGS01168274.1, read as the reverse complement.
ATATTAGAGAGAACTTTTTTAGTGTCAGAGTGGTTGACAATGGAATGCATTAGGAAGCGATGTGGTGGAGGCTGACTCCATACACAGTTTCAAGTGTAGATATGATAGACCCCATTAGGCTCAGGAAACTGTACACCTGTTGATTGACGGTTGAGAGGCGGGACCAAAGAGCCAGAGCTCAGCCCCCGCAAGCACAACTAGGTGAGTACAACTAGGTGAGTACATACATGCATAGACAATTGCTTGTTTTTTTGCCACCATCGTCCCATTTATTCAGATATAATTACCATATTAATCCCTAAAATGCTTTAATAAGATTTCAGTAATCCCACAGCTCATTCACCACAAAGTGATCTTTTATCTTTGGTACTGTTAATTCATATCAATACATAGCAATCAGCAAGGTGGCCATATATTCAAGCAAATCCAAAATGTTTTACGCACGAAGTATGACATTTGTCTTAAATTAGGTCGAATTTCGTTGGGGCAGCATAAATTTTGCCAACTTTAATCAAATCTTGCGTTGAATATGCTTGTGGGAGTAGGTCTCCCAAGATCCTCCCACAGCTGACTTGAATGGCTCATTGCAGTGCACAGTGCACTGATCTTCGTGCACAAAGCCTATTTCCCTTAATCCTGGATAGTGATCTGGCATGTTGGGTATCTCCAGAATGCCCATTTAACCAGGAATACTTTCGTAATACGTAGGCCGCCGTATGTCCAGGCAGGAAGTAGATACAGGAAAGTGTTAAGCATACTGGCCACCAAGGGTCAGTGAGTACATGCCTGGAGGAGAGCGTGGGACCGAGGGGAGACGCCAGCAGCGTCTGACCTCTGGGGCAACCGGCGCGATGTTCAATAACAGCTATGACGTGTTCATGACGTCACTCCTGCTACTGCTCATCGAACGAGCTAATATGATTGGTTCCCGCTCATTTGCTGCAATGCTATTGGTCAATTGTAACTCTTTTGTGTGTGCCCACGAGACGCCCGGAGCTTCAGGCAAATTCATTCTTGTGAGGGATGTCTTGCAAAGTGGACGTGTTCTGTTCTACCGGCCAATAGACTGAACACCGTCTATTCCTCACCGTCAAGTTAACTCAGCGTCTTTGCGATATACCACACACTCGCCCAGAATCACGAGTGCGAATATTTGGTTTAGAAGCCTAAAGTGACAAATCTCCAGAGCGAAACAGACTGGTATCAGGTAACCCCTGGTGACAAAGTTCGTCGTGAGTGACCTAGAGTGAACTAAGGCAGTGCCGCCGCCTAAGTAACCTGTGTGTGTGACTTTACCACAAGTGTACCTGCATGGTATACCACAGCAGCCGCCAGCCGCCACTCATCCGAGCGTGTACCTCAGTACCTCAGTACCTTTAGCGCCCGCCGCCAACTGCGGCCAGCTGCCGCCGCCCTCACTCCTACGTGACGTCACCACCTTACGCACCGCCAGTGCCAGTGTGTGCGTGTGTGTCTGTCTGTTAAGCATACAGCACGCCCTACTCACGAAATCATCTCAAGATACTGCGAGTACCCTCCGTGTCTACGAGCGAAACCAGCTGTCAGGTCACCTACAAGTGCTTGGATAAACGTGTCTGAGTGAGTAAAGAAAGGTACCTTATCTGTAAGTACAAGATCTTGTCATTGTTTATTGTGTCTGTGTTGAACTGAGGGATCAACCACAGTTCTCACCTTCTTATACCTGTCGCAGGTTATAGGTGAATCGACGGTGTATGCGTGTTTATCTGTGTGGTATCACTGCATTTCACTCGTCTGTGAATGTGAGCTTCACATACACCACACATTTAGTATTGTGTGATTATTATTGTGCATGTTGTTGCCTGTCCCATTGACAGTGCCTTTGTGTTTATTGCATATCATCATTACCGAGTATCCGGTTGGAACTCTTGTGATCCCTTTGCATACCGGCAGTTAGGTTGCCGTGTTAGTGATTGGCTGTCAACTGTGTTAAGTTAGGTGTTTCTCCACGAGTGGATACGAGTCGATTAGCCAGACGTCAAGAGTCTCGCTAATACAACCATAGCTTTGCTGACGCCAATCGAAAGTAAATCAAGCACCCTGTGTATTAGTGGTTAAGTTAGTAAATAAACTACTGTTAAGTTTTATGCGGTGTTTCCGTTGAACCACTTCTGAATACTGCCAATATTACTCAAGCCTTTGCTCTAAGTGTCTTCAACACCGAGTTGCCTAATTCACTAAACTATAAATGTGATGAGGACCCTAGGAGTCCCTTAAAGTGTTACATCATTGAGGAGATTCCAACGACCAACGTGGAGCAGGACCAGGTGAGGCTAGTCTGAGAAGAGACCCACAAGGACTCTAACTCGACCTTGCTCCCAGGCCCTGTACGGTTGCTCTCGTATTTTCTATTCTGCTAATTCCGACAGCTTCGTGAAGCGTCTGCCTCATGTACATTGGCGACGTACGCATTGCAGTCGTGACAGCAAAAAAGAAACACCCCCACATCTGGCGCCCACGTGTTAGGCTTAGTTGGAACCTATGAGCTAGTTGTACAGTAAAATTTCNGGCTCCTGCTCCACACCCATGGTCAGACACCAGGCCCCTGCTCCACACCCATGGTCAGGTACCAGGCTCCTGCTCCACACCCATGGTCAGACACCAGGCCCCTGCTCCACACCCATGTCAGTACCAGGCTCCTGCTCCACACCCATGGTCAGACACCAGGCCCTTGCTCCACACCATGGTCAGGACCAGGCTCCTGCTCACACCCATGGTCAGGTACCAGCCTCCTGCTCCACACCCATGGTCAGACACCAGCCCCTGCTCCACACCCATGGTCAGGTACCAGGCTCCTGCTCCACACCCATGGTCAGAACCAGGCCCTGCTCCACACCCATGGTCAGTTACCAGGCTCCTGCTCCACACCCATGGTCAGACACCAGGCCCCTGCTCCACACCCATGGTCAGGTACCAGCTCCTGCTCCACACCCATGGTCAGACACCAGCTTCTGCTCCACACCCATGGTCAGTACCAGGCTCTGCTCCACACCCATGGTCAGACACCAGCCCCTGCTCCACACCCATGGTCAGGTACCAGGCTCCTGCTCCACACCCATGGTCAGACACCAGGCCTCTGCTCCACACCCATGGTCAGGTACCAGGCTCCTGCTCCACACCCATGGTCAGACACCAGGCCCCTGCTCCACACCCATGGTCAGTACCAGGCTCCTGCTCCACACCCATGGTCAGACACCAGGCCCCTGCTCCACACCCATGGTCAGTACCAGGCTCCTGCTCCACACCCATGGTCAGACACCAGGCTCCTGCTCCACACCCATGGTCAGACACCAGGCTCCTGCTCCACACCCATGGTCAGGTACCAGGCTCCTGCTCCACACCCATGGTCAGACCCAGGCCCCTGCTCCACACCCATGGTCAGACACCAGCTCCTGCTCCACACCCATGGTCAAGTACCAGGCTCCTGCTCCACACCATGGTCAGACCAGGCTCCTGCTCCACACCCATGGTCAGACACCAGGCTCCTGCTCCACACCCAGGCTCCTGCTCCACACCCATGGTCAGACACCAGGCTCCTGCTCCACACCCATGGTCAGGTACAGGCTCCTGCTCCACACCCATGGTCAGACACCAGGCCCCTGCTCCACACCCATGGTCAGGTACCAGGCTCTGCTCCACACCCATGGTCAGACACCAGGCTCCTGCTCCACACCCATGGTCAGACACCAGGCCCTGCTCCACACCCATGGTCAGGTACCAGGCTCCTGCTCCACACCCATGGTCAGACACCAGGCCCCTGCTCCACACCCATGGTCAGGTACCAGGCCCTGCTCCACACCCATGGTCAGACACCAGGCTCCTGCTCCACACCCATGGTCAGGTACCAGGCTCCTGCTCACACCCATGGTCAGACACCAGGCTCCTGCTCCACACCCATGGTCAGAAACCAGGCTCCTGCTCCACACCCATGGTCAGACACCAGGCTCCTGCTCCACACCCATGGTCAGGTACCAGGCTCCTGCTCCACACCCATGGTCAGACACCAGGCTCCTGCTCCACACCCATGGTCAGACACCAGGCTCCTGCTCCACACCCATGGTCAGACACCAGGCTCCTGCTCCACACCCATGGTCAGACACCAGGCTCCTGCTCCACACCCATGGTCAGACACCAGGCCCTGCTCCACACCCATGGTCAGGTACCAGGCCCTGCTCCACACCCATGGTCAGACACCAGGCTCCTGCTCCACACCCATGGTCAGACACCAGGCCCCTGCTCCACACCCATGGTCAGGTACCAGGCTCCTGCTCCACACCCATGGTCAGACACCAGGCCCCTGCTCCACACCCATGGTCAGGTACCAGGCTCCTGCTCCACACCCATGGTCAGACACCAGGCCCCTGCTCCACACCCATGGTCAGGTACCAGGCTCCTGCTCCACACCCATGGTCAGACACCAGGCCCCTGCTCCACACCCATGGTCAGGTACCAGGCTCCTGCTCCACACCCATGGTCAGACACCAGGCTCCTGCTCCACACCCATGGTCAGGTACCAGGCTCCTGCTCCACACCCATGGTCAGACACCAGGCCCTGCTCCACACCCATGGTCAGGTACCAGGCTCCTGCTCCACACCCATGGTCAGACACCAGGCCCTGCTCCACACCCATGGTCAGGTACCAGGCTCCTGCTCCACACCCATGGTCAGACACCAGGCTCCTGCTCCACACCCATGGTCAGACACCAGGCCCCTGCTCCACACCCATGGTCAGGTACCAGGCTCCTGCTCCACACCCATGGTCAGACACCAGGCCCCTGCTCCACACCCATGGTCAGGTACCAGGCTCCTGCTCCACACCCATGGTCAGACACCAGGCTGCTGCTCCACACCCATGGTCAGGTACCAGGCCCCTGCTCCACACCCATGGTCAGGTACCAGGCTCCTGCTCCACACCCATGGTCAGACACCAGGCCCCTGCTCCACACCCATGGTCAGGTACCAGGCTCCTGCTCCACACCCATGGTCAGGTACCAGGCTCCTGCTCCACACCCATGGTCAGGTACCAGGCTCCTGCTCCACACCCATGGTCAGACACCAGGCCCCTGCTCCACACCCATGGTCAGGTACCAGGCTCCTGCTCCACACCCATGGTCAGGTACCAGGCTCCTGCTCCACACCCATGGTCAGGTACCAGGCTCCTGCTCCACACCCATGGTCAGACACCAGGCCCTGCTCCACACCCATGGTCAAATACCAGGCTCCTGCTCCACACCCATGGTCAGGTACCAGGCTCCTGCTCCACACCCATGGTCAGGTACCAGGCTCCTGCTCCACACCCATTGTCAGGTACCAGGCTCCTGCTCCACACCCATGGTCAGGTACCAGGCTCCTGCTCCACACCCATGGTCAGGTACCAGGCTCCTGCTCCACACCCATGGTCAGGTACCAGGCTCCTGCTCCACACCATGGTCAGACACCAGGCCCTGCTCCACACCCATGGTCAGGTACCAGGCTCCTGCTCCACACCCATGGTCAGACACCAGGCCCCTGCTCCACACCCATGGTCAGGTACCAGGCTCCTGCTCCACACCCATGGTCAGACACCAGGCTCCTGCTCCACACCCATGGTCAGACACCAGGCTCCTGCTCCACACCCATGGTCAGGTACCAGGCTCCTGCTCCACACCCATGGTCAGACACCAGGCCCCTGCTCCACACCCATGGTCAGACACCAGGCTCCTGCTCCACACCCATGGTCAGGTACCAGGCTCCTGCTCCACACCCATGGTCAGACACCAGGCTCCTGCTCCACACCCATGGTCAGACACCAGGCTCCTGCTCCACACCCATGGTCAGACACCAGGCTCCTGCTCCACACCCATGGTCAGGTACCAGGCTCCTGCTCCACACCCATGGTCAGACACCAGGCCCCTGCTCCACACCCATGGTCAGGTACCAGGCTCCTGCTCCACACCCATGGTCAGACACCAGGCTCCTGCTCCACACCCATGGTCAGGTACCAGGCTCCTGCTCCACACCCATGGTCAGACACCAGGCCCTGCTCCACACCCATGGTCAGGTACCAGGCTCCTGCTCCACACCCATGGTCAGACACCAGGCCCTGCTCCACACCCATGGTCAGGTACCAGGCTCCTGCTCCACACCCATGGTCAGACACCAGGCCCCTGCTCCACACCCATGGTCAGGTACCAGGCTCCTGCTCCACACCCATGGTCAGACACCAGGCCCCTGCTCCACACCCATGGTCAGGTACCAGGCTCCTGCTCCACACCCATGGTCAGACACCAGGCCCCTGCTCCACACCCATGGTCAGGTACCAGGCTCCTGCTCCACACCCATGGTCAGACACCAGGCCCCTGCTCCACACCCATGGTCAGGTACCAGGCTCCTGCTCCACACCCATGGTCAGACACCAGGCCCCTGCTCCACACCCATGGTCAGGTACCAGGCCCTGCTCCACACCCATGGTCAGGTACCAGGCTCCTGCTCCACACCCATGGTCAGACACCAGGCCCCTGCTCCACACCCATGGTCAGGTACCAGGCTCCTGCTCCACACCCATGGTCAGACACCAGGCTCCTGCTCCACACCCATGGTCAGGTACCAGGCTCCTGCTCCACACCCATGGTCAGACACCAGGCCCTGCTCCACACCCATGGTCAGGTACCAGGCTCCTGCTCCACACCCATGGTCAGGTACCAGGCTCCTGCTCCACACCCATGGTCAGACACCAGGCTCTGCTCCACACCCATGGTCAGGTACCAGGCTCCTGCTCCACACCCATGGTCAGACACCAGGCCCTGCTCCACACCCATGGTCAGGTACCAGGCTCCTGCTCCACACCCATGGTCAGACACCAGGCCCTGCTCCACACCCATGGTCAGGTACCAGGCTCCTGCTCCACACCCATGGTCAGACACCAGGCTCCTGCTCCACACCCATGGTCAGGTACCAGGCTCCTGCTCCACACCCATGGTCAGACACCAGGCCCTGCTCCACACCCATGGTCAGGTACCAGGCTCCTGCTCCACACCCATGGTCAGACACCAGGCTCCTGCTCCACACCCATGGTCAGACACCAGGCTCCTGCTCCACACCCATGGTCAGGTACCAGGCTCCTGCTCCACACCCATGGTCAGACACCAGGCTCCTGCTCCACACCCATGGTCAGACACCAGGCTCCTGCTCCACACCCATGGTCAGGTACCAGGCTCCCTGCTCCACACCCATGGTCAGACACCAGGCTCCTGCTCCACACCCATGGTCAGGTACCAGGCTCCTGCTCCACACCCATGGTCAGACACCAGGCTCCTGCTCCACACCCATGGTCAGGTACCAGGCTCCTGCTCCACACCCATGGTCAGACACCAGGCCCTGCTCCACACCCATGGTCAGGTACCAGGCTCCTGCTCCACACCCATGGTCAGACACCAGGCCCCTGCTCCACACCCATGGTCAGTACCAGGCTCCTGCTCCACACCCATGGTCAGGTACCAGGCTCCTGCTCCACACCCATGGTCAGACCAGGCTCCTGCTCCACACCCATGGTCAGACACCAGGCTCCTGCTCCACACCCATGGTCAGACACCAGGCTCCTGCTCCACACCCATGGTCAGGTACCAGGCTCCTGCTCCACACCCATGGTCAGACACCAGGCTCCTGCTCCACACCCATGGTCAGACACCAGGCTCCTGCTCCACACCCATGGTCAGGTACCAGGCTCCTGCTCCACACCCATGGTCAGGTACCAGGCTCCTGCTCCACACCCATGGTCAGACACCAGGCTCCTGCTCCACACCCATGGTCAGACACCAGGCTCCTGCTCCACACCCATGGTCAGGTACCAGGCTCCTGCTCCACACCCATGGTCAGACACCAGGCCCCTGCTCCACACCCATGGTCAGGTACCAGGCTCCTGCTCCACACCCATGGTCAGACACCAGGCCCCTGCTCCACACCCATGGTCAGGTACCAGGCTCCTGCTCCACACCCATGGTCAGACACCAGGCCCCTGCTCCACACCCATGGTCAGGTACCAGGCTCCTGCTCCACACCCATGGTCAGACACCAGGCCCCTGCTCCACACCCATGGTCAGGTACCAGGCTCCTGCTCCACACCCATGGTCAGACACCAGGCCCTGCTCCACACCCATGGTCAGGTACCAGGCTCCTGCTCCACACCCATGGTCAGACACCAGGCTCCTGCTCCACACCCATGGTCAGGTACCAGGCTCCTGCTCCACACCCATGGTCAGACACCAGGCCCCTGCTCCACACCCATGGTCAGGTACCAGGCTCCTGCTCCACACCCATGGTCAGACACCAGGCCCCTGCTCCACACCCATGGTCAGGTACCAGGCTCCTGCTCCACACCCATGGTCAGGTACCAGGCCCTGCTCCACACCCATGGTCAGGTACCAGGCTCCTGCTCCACACCCATGGTCAGACACCAGGCTCCTGCTCCACACCCATGGTCAGGTACCAGGCTCCTGCTCCACACCCATGGTCAGACACCAGGCCCTGCTCCACACCCATGGTCAGGTACCAGGCTCCTGCTCCACACCCATGGTCAGGTACCAGGCTCCTGCTCCACACCCATGGTCAGACCAGGCCCTGCTCCACACCCATGGTCAGGTACCAGGCTCCTGCTCCACACCCATGGTCAGACACCAGGCCCCTGCTCCACACCCATGGTCAGGTACCAGGCTCCTGCTCCACACCCATGGTCAGACACCAGGCTCCTGCTCCACACCCATGGTCAGGTACCAGGCTCCTGCTCCACACCCATGGTCAGACACCAGGCCCCTGCTCCACACCCATGGTCAGGTACCAGGCTCCTGCTCCACACCCATGGTCAGGTACCAGGCTCCTGCTCCACACCCATGGTCAGGTACCAGGCTCCTGCTCCACACCCATGGTCAGACACCAGGCTCCTGCTCCACACCCATGGTCAGGTACCAGGCTCCTGCTCCACACCCATGGTCAGGTACCAGGCTCCTGCTCCACACCCATGGTCAGACACCAGGCTCCTGCTCCACACCCATGGTCAGTACCAGGCTCCTGCTCCACACCCATGGTCAGACACAGGCTCCTGCTCCACACCATGGTCAGACCCAGGCTCCTGCTCCACACCCATGGTCAGACACCAGGCTCCTGCTCCACACCCATGGTCAGGTACCAGGCTCCTGCTCCACACCCATGGTCAGCACCAGGCTCCTGCTCCACACCCATGGTCAGACACCAGGCTCCTGCTCCACACCCATGGTCAGGTACCAGGCTCCTGCTCCACACCCATGGTCAGACACCAGGCTCCTGCTCCACACCCATGGTCAGTACCAGGCTCCTGCTCCACACCCATGGTCAGACACCAGGCCCCTGCTCCACACCCATGGTCAGGTACCAGGCTCCTGCTCCACACCCATGGTCAGGTACCAGGCTCCTGCTCCACCCCATGGTCAGGTACCAGGCTCCTGCTCCACACCCATGGTCAGACACCAGGCCCCTGCTCCACACCCATGGTCAGGTACCAGCGCTCCTGCTCCACACCCATGGTCAGACACCAGGCCCCTGCTCCACACCCATGGTCAGGTACCAGGCTCCTGCTCCACACCCATGGTCAGACACCAGGCCCCTGCTCCACACCCATGGTCAGTACCAGGCTCCTGCTCCACACCCATGGTCAGACACCAGGCCCTGCTCCACACCCATGGTCAGGTACCAGGCTCCTGCTCCACACCATGGTCAGACACCAGGCCCTGCTCCACACCCATGGTCAGTACCAGGCTCCTGCTCCACACCCATGGTCAGACCAGGCTCCTGCTCCACACCCATGGTCAGACACCAGGCCCTGCTCCACACCCATGGTCAGGTACCAGGCTCCTGCTCCACACCCATGGTCAGACACCAGGCCCCCTGCTCCACACCCATGGTCAGTACCAGGCCTCTGCTCCACACCCATGGTCAGACACCAGGCCCTGCTCCACACCCATGGTCAG
>WNGS01168274.1:66452-103840 GCA_020271785.1 Procambarus virginalis | reverse complement strand
CAGTCAGGTACCAGGCTCCTGCTCCACACCCATGGTCAGGTACCAGGCTCCTGCTCCACACCCATGGTCAGACACCAGGCTCCTGCTCCACACCCATGGTCAGGTACCAGGCTCCTGCTCCACACCCATGGTCAGGTACCAGGCTCCTGCTCCACACCCATGGTCAGACACCAGGCCCCTGCTCCACACCCATGGTCAGGTACCAGGCTCCTGCTCCACACCCATGGTCAGACACCAGGCCCCTGCTCCACACCCATGGTCAGTACCAGGCTCCTGCTCCACACCCATGGTCAGACACCAGGCCCTGCTCCACACCATGGTCAGGTACCAGGCCCCTGCTCCACACCTGCCAGGTACCAGGCTCCTGCCCACCCATGGTCAGACACCAGGCCCTGCTCCACACCCATGGTCAGGTACCAGGCTCCTGCTCCACCCCATGGTCAGACACCAGCCCCTGCTCCACACCCTTGTCAGGTACCAGGCTCCTGCTCCACACCCATGGTCAGGTACCAGCTTCTGCTCCACACCCATGGTCAGACCCAGGCTCCTGCTCCACACCCATGGTCAGGTACCAGGCTCCTGCTCCACACCCATGGTCAGACACCAGGCCCCTGCTCCACACCCATGGTCAGGTACCAGGCTCCTGCTCCACACCCATGGTCAGACACCAGGCCCCTGCTCCACACCCATGGTCAGGTACCAGGCTCCTGCTCCACCCCCATGGTCAGACACCAGGCTCCTGCTCCACACCCATGGTCAGGTACCAGGCTCCTGCTCCACACCCATGGTCAGACACCAGGCCCCTGCTCCACACCATGGTCAGGTACCAGGCTCCTGCTCCACACCCATGGTCAGACACCAGGCCCCTGCTCCACACCCATGGTCAGTACCAGGCTCCTGCTCCACACCCATGGTCAGACACCAGGCCCCTGCTCCACACCCATGGTCAGGTACCAGGCTCCTGCTCCACACCCATGGTCAGACACCAGGCCCCTGCTCCACACCCATGGTCAGGTACCAGGCTCCTGCTCCACACCCATGGTCAGACACCAGGCCTGCTCCACACCCATGGTCAGGTACCAGGCCCTGCTCCACACCCATGGTCAGGTACCAGGCTCCTGCTCCACACCCATGGTCAGACACCAGGCCCTGCTCCACACCCATGGTCAGTACCAGGCTCCTGCTCCACACCCATGGTCAGACACCAGGCCCCTGCTCCACACCCATGGTCAGGTACCAGGCTCCTGCTCCACACCCATGGTCAGGTACCAGGCTGCTGCTCCACACCCATGGTCAGGACCAGGCTCCTGCTCCACACCCATGGTCAGGTACCAGGCTCCTGCTCCACACCCATGGTCAGACACCAGGCCCCTGCTCCACACCCATGGTCAGGTACCAGGCTCCTGCTCCACACCCATGGTCAGGTACCAGGCCCTGCTGCTCCACACCCATGGTCAGGTACCAGGCTCCTGCTCCACACCCATGGTCAGACACCAGGCCCTGCTCCACACCCATGGTCAGGTACCAGGCTCCTGCTCCACACCATGGTCAGACACCAGGCTCCTGCTCCACACCCATGGTCAGGTACCAGGCTCCTGCTCCACACCCATGGTCAGACACCAGGCCCTGCTCCACACCCATGGTCAGGTACCAGGCTCCTGCTCCACACCCATGGTCAGGTACCAGGCTCCTGCTCCACACCCATGGTCAGGTACCAGGCTCCTGCTCCACACCCATGGTCAGTACCAGGCTCCTGCTCCACACCCATGGTCAGGTACCAGGCTCCTGCTCCACACCCATGGTCAGGTACCAGGCTCCTGCTCCACACCCATGGTCAGGTACCAGGCTCCTGCTCCACACCCATGGTCAGGACCAGGCTCCTGCTCCACACCCATGGTCAGGTACCAGGCTCCTGCTCCACACCCATGGTCAGACACCAGCCCCTGCTCCACACCCATGGTCAGTACCAGGCTCCTGCTCCACACCCATGGTCAGGTACCAGGCTCCTGCTCCACACCCATGGTCAGACACCAGGCTCCTGCTCCACACCCATGGTCAGGTACCAGGCTCCTGCTCCACACCCATGGTCAGGTACCAGGCTCCTGCTCCACACCCATGGTCAGACACCAGGCCCCTGCTCCACACCCATGGTCAGGTACCAGGCTCCTGCTCCACACCCATGGTCAGACACCAGGCCCCTGCTCCACACCCATGGTCAGGTACCAGGCTCCTGCTCCACACCCATGGTCAGACACCAGGCTCCTGCTCCACACCCATGGTCAGGTACCAGGCTCCTGCTCCACACCCATGGTCAGACACCAGGCCCCTGCTCCACACCCATGGTCAGGTACCAGGCTCCTGCTCCACACCCATGGTCAGGTACCAGGCTCCTGCTCCACACCCATGGTCAGGTACCAGGCTCCTGCTCCACACCCATGGTCAGACACCAGGCCCTGCTCCACACCCATGGTCAGGTACCAGGCTCCTGCTCCACACCCATGGTCAGGTACCAGGCTCCTGCTCCACACCCATGGTCAGACACCAGGCCCTGCTCCACACCCATGGTCAGGTACCAGGCTCCTGCTCCACACCCATGGTCAGACACCAGGCCCCTGCTCCACACCCATGGTCAGGTACCAGGCTCCTGCTCCACACCCATGGTCAGACACCAGGCCTGCTCCACACCCATGGTCAGGTACCAGGCTCCTGCTCCACACCCATGGTCAGACACCAGGCTCCTGCTCCACACCCATGGTCAGGTACCAGGCTCCTGCTCCACACCCATGGTCAGACACCAGGCCCTGCTCCACACCCATGGTCAGGTACCAGGCCCCTGCTCCACACCCATGGTCAGGTACCAGGCTCCTGCTCCACACCCATGGTCAGACACCAGGCTCCTGCTCCACACCCATGGTCAGACACCAGGCTCCTGCTCCACACCCATGGTCAGACACCAGGCTCCTGCTCCACACCCATGGTCAGGTACCAGGCTCCTGCTCCACACCCATGGTCAGACACCAGGCCCTGCTCCACACCCATGGTCAGACCCAGGCTCCTGCTCCACACCCATGGTCAGGTACCAGGCTCCTGCTCCACACCCATGGTCAGACCAGGCTCCTGCTCCACACCCATGGTCAGACACCAGGCTCCTGCTCCACACCCATGGTCAGACACCAGGCTCCTGCTCCACACCCATGGTCAGGTACCAGGCTCCTGCTCCACACCCATGGTCAGGTACCAGGCTCCTGCTCCACACCCATGGTCAGGTACCAGGCTCCTGCTCCACACCCATGGTCAGGTACCAGGCTCCTGCTCCACACCCATGGTCAGGTACCAGGCTCCTGCTCCACACCCATGGTCAGACACCAGGCCCCTGCTCCACACCCATGGTCAGGTACCAGGCTCCTGCTCCACACCCATGGTCAGGTACCAGGCTCCTGCTCCACACCCATGGTCAGGTACCAGGCTCCTGCTCCACACCCATGGTCAGACACCAGGCTCCTGCTCCACACCCATGGTCAGGTACCAGGCTCCTGCTCCACACCCATGGTCAGACACCAGGCCCCTGCTCCACACCCATGGTCAGGTACCAGGCTCCTGCTCCACACCCATGGTCAGACACCAGGCCCCTGCTCCACACCCATGGTCAGGTACCAGGCTCCTGCTCCACACCCATGGTCAGGTACCAGGCTCCTGCTCCACACCCATGGTCAGGTACCAGGCTCCTGCTCCACACCCATGGTCAGGTACCAGGCTCCTGCTCCACACCCATGGTCAGGTACCAGGCTCCTGCTCCACACCCATGGTCAGGTACCAGGCTCCTGCTCCACACCCATGGTCAGGTACCAGGCTCCTGCTCCACACCCATGGTCAGACACCAGGCTCCTGCTCCACACCCATGGTCAGGTACCAGGCTCCTGCTCCACACCCATGGTCAGACACCAGGCCCCTGCTCCACACCCATGGTCAGGTACCAGGCTCCTGCTCCACACCCATGGTCAGGTACCAGGCTCCTGCTCCACACCCATGGTCAGACACCAGGCCCCTGCTCCACACCCATGGTCAGGTACCAGGCTCCTGCTCCACACCCATGGTCAGGTACCAGGCCCCTGCTCCACACCCATGGTCAGACACCAGGCTCCTGCTCCACACCCATGGTCAGGTACCAGGCTCCTGCTCCACACCCATGGTCAGACACCAGGCTCCTGCTCCACACCCATGGTCAGGTACCAGGCTCCTGCTCCACACCCATGGTCAGACACCAGGCTCCTGCTCCACACCCATGGTCAGGTACCAGGCTCCTGCTCCACACCCATGGTCAGACACCAGGCCCCTGCTCCACACCCATGGTCAGGTACCAGGCTCCTGCTCCACACCCATGGTCAGACACCAGGCTCCTGCTCCACACCCATGGTCAGGTACCAGGCTCCTGCTCCACACCCATGGTCAGGTACCAGGCTCCTGCTCCACACCCATGGTCAGACACCAGGCCCTGCTCCACACCCATGGTCAGGTACCAGGCTCCTGCTCCACACCCATGGTCAGACACCAGGCCCCTGCTCCACACCCATGGTCAGGTACCAGGCTCCTGCTCCACACCCATGGTCAGACACCAGGCCCCTGCTCCACACCCATGGTCAGGTACCAGGCTCCTGCTCCACACCCATGGTCAGACACCAGGCCCTGCTCCACACCCATGGTCAGGTACCAGGCTCCTGCTCCACACCCATGGTCAGGTACCAGGCTCCTGCTCCACACCCATGGTCAGACACCAGGCCCCTGCTCCACACCCATGGTCAGGTACCAGGCTCCTGCTCCACACCCATGGTCAGGTACCAGGCTCCTGCTCCACACCCATGGTCAGGTACCAGGCTCCTGCTCCACACCCATGGTCAGACACCAGGCTCCTGCTCCACACCCATGGTCAGACACCAGGCTCCTGCTCCACACCCATGGTCAGGTACCAGGCTCCTGCTCCACACCCATGGTCAGGTACCAGGCTCCTGCTCCACACCCATGGTCAGACACCAGGCTCCTGCTCCACACCCATGGTCAGGTACCAGGCTCCTGCTCCACACCCATGGTCAGACACCAGGCTCCTGCTCCACACCCATGGTCAGACACCAGGCTCCTGCTCCACACCCATGGTCAGACACCAGGCTCCTGCTCCACACCCATGGTCAGACACCAGGCTCCTGCTCCACACCCATGGTCAGGTACCAGGCTCCTGCTCCACACCCATGGTCAGGTACCAGGCTCCTGCTCCACACCCATGGTCAGGTACCAGGCTCCTGCTCCACACCCATGGTCAGGTACCAGGCTCCTGCTCCACACCCATGGTCAGGTACCAGGCTCCTGCTCCACACCCATGGTCAGGTACCAGGCTCCTGCTCCACACCCATGGTCAGGTACCAGGCTCCTGCTCCACACCCATGGTCAGGTACCAGGCTCCTGCTCCACACCCATGGTCAGACACCAGGCTCCTGCTCCACACCCATGGTCAGGTACCAGGCTCCTGCTCCACACCCATGGTCAGACACCAGGCCCCTGCTCCACACCCATGGTCAGGTACCAGGCTCCTGCTCCACACCCATGGTCAGACACCAGGCCCTGCTCCACACCCATGGTCAGGTACCAGGCTCCTGCTCCACACCCATGGTCAGACACCAGGCTCCTGCTCCACACCCATGGTCAGGTACCAGGCTCCTGCTCCACACCCATGGTCAGACACCAGGCCCTGCTCCACACCCATGGTCAGGTACCAGGCTCCTGCTCCACACCCATGGTCAGACACCAGGCCCCTGCTCCACACCCATGGTCAGGTACCAGGCTCCTGCTCCACACCCATGGTCAGACACCAGGCCCCTGCTCCACACCCATGGTCAGGTACCAGGCTCCTGCTCCACACCCATGGTCAGACACCAGGCCCTGCTCCACACCCATGGTCAGGTACCAGGCCCCTGCTCCACACCCATGGTCAGGTACCAGGCTCCTGCTCCACACCCATGGTCAGACACCAGGCCCCTGCTCCACACCCATGGTCAGGTACCAGGCTCCTGCTCCACACCCATGGTCAGACACCAGGCCCCTGCTCCACACCCATGGTCAGGTACCAGGCTCCTGCTCCACACCCATGGTCAGGTACCAGGCTCCTGCTCCACACCCATGGTCAGACACCAGGCCCTGCTCCACACCCATGGTCAGGTACCAGGCTCCTGCTCCACACCCATGGTCAGACACCAGGCCCTGCTCCACACCCATGGTCAGGTACCAGGCTCCTGCTCCACACCCATGGTCAGACACCAGGCCCCTGCTCCACACCCATGGTCAGGTACCAGGCTCCTGCTCCACACCCATGGTCAGACACCAGGCCCCTGCTCCACACCCATGGTCAGGTACCAGGCTCCTGCTCCACACCCATGGTCAGGTACCAGGCTCCTGCTCCACACCCATGGTCAGGTACCAGGCCCTGCTCCACACCCATGGTCAGGTACCAGGCTCCTGCTCCACACCCATGGTCAGACACCAGGCCCCTGCTCCACACCCATGGTCAGGTACCAGGCTCCTGCTCCACACCCATGGTCAGGTACCAGGCTCCTGCTCCACACCCATGGTCAGGTACCAGGCTCCTGCTCCACACCCATGGTCAGACACCAGGCCCCTGCTCCACACCCATGGTCAGGTACCAGGCTCCTGCTCCACACCCATGGTCAGGTACCAGGCTCCTGCTCCACACCCATGGTCAGGTACCAGGCTCCTGCTCCACACCCATGGTCAGACCAGGCTCCTGCTCCACACCCATGGTCAGGTACCAGGCTCCTGCTCCACACCCATGGTCAGGTACCAGGCTCCTGCTCCACACCCATGGTCAGGTACCAGGCTCCTGCTCCACACCCATGGTCAGGTACCAGGCTCCTGCTCCACACCCATGGTCAGGTACCAGGCTCCTGCTCCACACCCATGGTCAGGTACCAGGCTCCTGCTCCACACCCATGGTCAGGTACCAGGCTCCTGCTCCACACCCATGGTCAGGTACCAGGCTCCTGCTCCACACCCATGGTCAGGTACCAGGCTCCTGCTCCACACCCATGGTCAGGTACCAGGCTCCTGCTCCACACCCATGGTCAGGTACCAGGCTCCTGCTCCACACCCATGGTCAGACACCAGGCTCCTGCTCCACACCCATGGTCAGGTACCAGGCTCCTGCTCCACACCCATGGTCAGGTACCAGGCTCCTGCTCCACACCCATGGTCAGACACCAGGCTCCTGCTCCACACCCATGGTCAGGTACCAGGCTCCTGCTCCACACCCATGGTCAGACACCAGGCCCTGCTCCACACCCATGGTCAGGTACCAGGCTCCTGCTCCACACCCATGGTCAGACACCAGGCTCCTGCTCCACACCCATGGTCAGGTACCAGGCTCCTGCTCCACACCCATGGTCAGACACCAGGCCCCTGCTCCACACCCATGGTCAGGTACCAGGCTCCTGCTCCACACCCATGGTCAGACACCAGGCCCTGCTCCACACCCATGGTCAGGTACCAGGCTCCTGCTCCACACCCATGGTCAGACACCAGGCCCCTGCTCCACACCCATGGTCAGGTACCAGGCTCCTGCTCCACACCCATGGTCAGACACCAGGCCCTGCTCCACACCCATGGTCAGGTACCAGGCTCCTGCTCCACACCCATGGTCAGACACCAGGCTCCTGCTCCACACCCATGGTCAGGTACCAGGCTCCTGCTCCACACCCATGGTCAGGTACCAGGCTCCTGCTCCACACCCATGGTCAGGTACCAGGCTCCTGCTCCACACCCATGGTCAGACACCAGGCCCTGCTCCACACCCATGGTCAGGTACCAGGCTCCTGCTCCACACCCATGGTCAGACACCAGGCCCTGCTCCACACCCATGGTCAGGTACCAGGCTCCTGCTCCACACCCATGGTCAGGTACCAGGCTCCTGCTCCACACCCATGGTCAGAC
This sequence comes from Procambarus virginalis, assembly GCA_020271785.1. Taxonomy (NCBI): domain Eukaryota; kingdom Metazoa; phylum Arthropoda; class Malacostraca; order Decapoda; family Cambaridae; genus Procambarus; species Procambarus virginalis. The sequence continues at coordinate 95,851 of WNGS01168274.1, read as the reverse complement.
ACCAGGCCCTGCTCCACACCCATGGTCAGGTACCAGGCTCCTGCTCCACACCCATGGTCAGACACCAGGCCCCTGCTCCACACCCATGGTCAGGTACCAGGCTCCTGCTCCACACCCATGGTCAGGTACCAGGCTCCTGCTCCACACCCATGGTCAGACACCAGGCTCCTGCTCCACACCCATGGTCAGGTACCAGGCTCCTGCTCCACACCCATGGTCAGACACCAGGCCCTGCTCCACACCCATGGTCAGGTACCAGGCTCCTGCTCCACACCCATGGTCAGACACCAGGCCCCTGCTCCACACCCATGGTCAGGTACCAGGCTCCTGCTCCACACCCATGGTCAGACACCAGGCCCCTGCTCCACACCCATGGTCAGGTACCAGGCTCCTGCTCCACACCCATGGTCAGGTACCAGGCTCCTGCTCCACACCCATGGTCAGGTACCAGGCCCCTGCTCCACACCCATGGTCAGGTACCAGGCTCCTGCTCCACACCCATGGTCAGACACCAGGCCCCTGCTCCACACCCATGGTCAGGTACCAGGCTCCTGCTCCACACCCATGGTCAGGTACCAGGCTCCTGCTCCACACCCATGGTCAGGTACCAGGCTCCTGCTCCACACCCATGGTCAGACACCAGGCCCTGCTCCACACCCATGGTCAGGTACCAGGCTCCTGCTCCACACCCATGGTCAGGTACCAGGCTCCTGCTCCACACCCATGGTCAGGTACCAGGCTCCTGCTCCACACCCATGGTCAGACACCAGGCCCCTGCTCCACACCCATGGTCAGATACCAGGCTCCTGCTCCACACCCATGGTCAGGTACCAGGCTCCTGCTCCACACCCATGGTCAGGTACCAGGCTCCTGCTCCACACCCATGGTCAGGTACCAGGCTCCTGCTCCACACCCATGGTCAGGTACCAGGCTCCTGCTCCACACCCATGGTCAGGTACCAGGCTCCTGCTCCACACCCATGGTCAGGTACCAGGCTCCTGCTCCACACCCATGGTCAGGACCAGGCTCCTGCTCCACACCCATGGTCAGGTACCAGGCTCCTGCTCCACACCCATGGTCAGACACCAGGCCCCTGCTCCACACCCATGGTCAGGTACCAGGCTCCTGCTCCACACCCATGGTCAGGTACCAGGCTCCTGCTCCACACCCATGGTCAGACACCAGGCTCCTGCTCCACACCCATGGTCAGGTACCAGGCTCCTGCTCCACACCCATGGTCAGACACCAGGCCCTGCTCCACACCCATGGTCAGGTACCAGGCTCCTGCTCCACACCCATGGTCAGACACCAGGCCCCTGCTCCACACCCATGGTCAGGTACCAGGCTCCTGCTCCACACCCATGGTCAGACACCAGGCTCCTGCTCCACACCCATGGTCAGGTACCAGGCTCCTGCTCCACACCCATGGTCAGACACCAGGCCCCTGCTCCACACCCATGGTCAGGTACCAGGCTCCTGCTCCACACCCATGGTCAGACACCAGGCCCTGCTCCACACCCATGGTCAGGTACCAGGCTCCTGCTCCACACCCATGGTCAGACACCAGGCCCCTGCTCCACACCCATGGTCAGGTACCAGGCTCCTGCTCCACACCCATGGTCAGACACCAGGCCCTGCTCCACACCCATGGTCAGGTACCAGGCCCTGCTCCACACCCATGGTCAGGTACCAGGCTCCTGCTCCACACCCATGGTCAGACACCAGGCCCCTGCTCCACACCCATGGTCAGGTACCAGGCTCCTGCTCCACACCCATGGTCAGACACCAGGCCCCTGCTCCACACCCATGGTCAGGTACCAGGCTCCTGCTCCACACCCATGGTCAGGTACCAGGCTCCTGCTCCACACCCATGGTCAGACACCAGGCCCCTGCTCCACACCCATGGTCAGGTACCAGGCTCCTGCTCCACACCCATGGTCAGACACCAGGCCCTGCTCCACACCCATGGTCAGGTACCAGGCTCCTGCTCCACACCCATGGTCAGGTACCAGGCTCCTGCTCCACACCCATGGTCAGGTACCAGGCTCCTGCTCCACACCCATGGTCAGACACCAGGCCCCTGCTCCACACCCATGGTCAGGTACCAGGCTCCTGCTCCACACCCATGGTCAGGTACCAGGCTCCTGCTCCACACCCATGGTCAGGTACCAGGCTCCTGCTCCACACCCATGGTCAGACACCAGGCCCCTGCTCCACACCCATGGTCAGATACCAGGCTCCTGCTCCACACCCATGGTCAGGTACCAGGCTCCTGCTCCACACCCATGGTCAGACACCAGGCCCCTGCTCCACACCCATGGTCAGGTACCAGGCTCCTGCTCCACACCCATGGTCAGACACCAGGCCCCTGCTCCACACCCATGGTCAGGTACCAGGCTCCTGCTCCACACCCATGGTCAGACACCAGGCTCCTGCTCCACACCCATGGTCAGGTACCAGGCTCCTGCTCCACACCCATGGTCAGACACCAGGCCCCTGCTCCACACCCATGGTCAGGTACCAGGCTCCTGCTCCACACCCATGGTCAGACACCAGGCCCCTGCTCCACACCCATGGTCAGGTACCAGGCTCCTGCTCCACACCCATGGTCAGGTACCAGGCTCCTGCTCCACACCCATGGTCAGGTACCAGGCTCCTGCTCCACACCCATGGTCAGGTACCAGGCTCCTGCTCCACACCCATGGTCAGGTACCAGGCTCCTGCTCCACACCCATGGTCAGGTACCAGGCTCCTGCTCCACACCCATGGTCAGGTACCAGGCTCCTGCTCCACACCCATGGTCAGAACCAGGCTCCTGCTCCACACCCATGGTCAGGTACCAGGCTCCTGCTCCACACCCATGGTCAGACACCAGGCCCTGCTCCACACCCATGGTCAGGTACCAGGCTCCTGCTCCACACCCATGGTCAGGTACCAGGCTCCTGCTCCACACCCATGGTCAGACACCAGGCTCCTGCTCCACACCCATGGTCAGGTACCAGGCTCCTGCTCCACACCCATGGTCAGACACCAGGCCCTGCTCCACACCCATGGTCAGGTACCAGGCTCCTGCTCCACACCCATGGTCAGACACCAGGCCCCTGCTCCACACCCATGGTCAGGTACCAGGCTCCTGCTCCACACCCATGGTCAGACACCAGGCTCCTGCTCCACACCCATGGTCAGGTACCAGGCTCCTGCTCCACACCCATGGTCAGACACCAGGCCCCTGCTCCACACCCATGGTCAGGTACCAGGCTCCTGCTCCACACCCATGGTCAGACACCAGGCCCTGCTCCACACCCATGGTCAGGTACCAGGCTCCTGCTCCACACCCATGGTCAGACACCAGGCCCCTGCTCCACACCCATGGTCAGGTACCAGGCTCCTGCTCCACACCCATGGTCAGACACCAGGCCCCTGCTCCACACCCATGGTCAGGTACCAGGCTCCTGCTCCACACCCATGGTCAGACACCAGGCTCCTGCTCCACACCCATGGTCAGGTACCAGGCCCCTGCTCCACACCCATGGTCAGGTACCAGGCTCCTGCTCCACACCCATGGTCAGACACCAGGCCCCTGCTCCACACCCATGGTCAGACACCAGGCTCCTGCTCCACACCCATGGTCAGGTACCAGGCTCCTGCTCCACACCCATGGTCAGACACCAGGCCCCTGCTCCACACCCATGGTCAGGTACCAGGCTCCTGCTCCACACCCATGGTCAGACACCAGGCCCCTGCTCCACACCCATGGTCAGGTACCAGGCTCCTGCTCCACACCCATGGTCAGACACCAGGCCCCTGCTCCACACCCATGGTCAGGTACCAGGCTCCTGCTCCACACCCATGGTCAGACCCAGGCTCCTGCTCCACACCCATGGTCAGGTACCAGGCTCCTGCTCCACACCCATGGTCAGACACCAGGCCCCTGCTCCACACCCATGGTCAGGTACCAGGCCCCTGCTCCACACCCATGGTCAGGTACCAGGCTCCTGCTCCACACCCATGGTCAGACACCAGGCCCCTGCTCCACACCCATGGTCAGGTACCAGGCTCCTGCTCCACACCCATGGTCAGACACCAGGCCCCTGCTCCACACCCATGGTCAGGTACCAGGCTCCTGCTCCACACCCATGGTCAGACACCAGGCCCTGCTCCACACCCATGGTCAGGTACCAGGCTCCTGCTCCACACCCATGGTCAGACACCAGGCCCCTGCTCCACACCCATGGTCAGGTACCAGGCTCCTGCTCCACACCCATGGTCAGACACCAGGCCCTGCTCCACACCCATGGTCAGGTACCAGGCCCCTGCTCCACACCCATGGTCAGGAACCAGGCTCCTGCTCCACACCCATGGTCAGACACCAGGCCCCTGCTCCACACCCATGGTCAGGTACCAGGCTCCTGCTCCACACCCATGGTCAGACACCAGGCCCCTGCTCCACACCCATGGTCAGGTACCAGGCTCCTGCTCCACACCCATGGTCAGGTACCAGGCTCCTGCTCCACACCCATGGTCAGGTACCAGGCCCTGCTCCACACCCATGGTCAGGTACCAGGCTCCTGCTCCACACCCATGGTCAGACACCAGGCCCTGCTCCACACCCATGGTCAGGTACCAGGCTCCTGCTCCACACCCATGGTCAGGTACCAGGCTCCTGCTCCACACCCATGGTCGGTACCAGGCTCCTGCTCCACACCCATGGTCAGACACCAGGCCCTGCTCCACACCCATGGTCAGGTACCAGGCTCCTGCTCCACACCCATGGTCAGGTACCAGGCTCCTGCTCCACACCCATGGTCAGGTACCAGGCTCCTGCTCCACACCCATGGTCAGACACCAGGCCCCTGCTCCACACCCATGGTCAGTACCAGGCTCCTGCTCCACACCCATGGTCAGGTACCAGGCTCCTGCTCCACACCCATGGTCAGGTACCAGGCTCCTGCTCCACACCCATGGTCAGGTACCAGGCTCCTGCTCCACACCCATGGTCAGGTACCAGGCTCCTGCTCCACACCCATGGTCAGGTACCAGGCTCCTGCTCCACACCCATGGTCAGGTACCAGGCTCCTGCTCCACACCCATGGTCAGGACCAGGCTCCTGCTCCACACCCATGGTCAGGTACCAGGCTCCTGCTCCACACCATGGTCAGACACCAGGCCCTGCTCCACACCCATGGTCAGGTACCAGGCTCCTGCTCCACACCCATGGTCAGGTACCAGGCTCCTGCTCCACACCCATGGTCAGACACCAGGCCCCTGCTCCACACCCATGGTCAGGTACCAGGCTCCTGCTCCACCCCATGGTCAGACACCAGGCTCCTGCTCCACACCCATGGTCAGGTACCAGGCTCCTGCTCCACACCCATGGTCAGACACCAGGCCCCTGCTCCACACCCATGGTCAGGTACCAGGCTCCTGCTCCACACCCATGGTCAGACACCAGGCCCTGCTCCACACCCATGGTCAGGTACCAGGCTCCTGCTCCACACCCATGGTCAGACCCAGGCCCCTGCTCCACACCCATGGTCAGGTACCAGGCTCCTGCTCCACACCCATGGTCAGACACCAGGCCCTGCTCCACACCCATGGTCAGGTACCAGCCCCTGCTCCACACCCATGGTCAGGTACCAGGCTCCTGCTCCACACCCATGGTCAGACACCAGGCCCTGCTCCACACCCATGGTCAGGTACCAGGCTCCTGCTCCACACCCATGGTCAGACACCAGGCCCCTGCTCCACACCCATGGTCAGGTACCAGGCTCCTGCTCCACACCCATGGTCAGGTACCAGGCTCCTGCTCCACACCCATGGCACCAGGCCCCTGCTCCACACCCATGGTCAGTACCAGGCTCCTGCTCCACACCCATGGTCAGACACCAGGCCCTGCTCCACACCCATGGTCAGGTACCAGGCTCCTGCTCCACACCCATGGTCAGTACCAGGCTCCTGCTCCACACCCATGGTCAGGTACCAGGCTCCTGCTCCACACCCATGGTCAGACACCAGGCCCTGCTCCACACCCATGGTCAGTACCAGGCTCCTGCTCCACACCCATGGTCAGGTACCAGGCTCCTGCTCCACACCCATGGTCAGTACCAGGCTCCTGCTCCACACCCATGGTCAGACACCACCCCTGCTCCACACCCATGGTCAGTACCAGGCTCCTGCTCCACACCCATGGTCAGTACCAGGCTCCTGCTCCACACCCATGGTCAGACACCAGCCCCTGCTCCACACCCATGGTCAGGTACCAGGCTCCTGCTCCACACCCATGGTCAGACCCAGGCCCCTGCTCCACACCCATGGTCAGGTACCAGGCTCCTGCTCCACACCCATGGTCAGACCAGGCCCTGCTCCACACCCATGGTCAGGTACCAGGCTCCTGCTCCACACCCATGGTCAGACACCAGGCCCCTGCTCCACACCCATGGTCAGGTACCAGGCTCCTGCTCCACACCCATGGTCAGACACCAGGCCCCTGCTCCACACCCATGGTCAGGTACCAGGCTCCTGCTCCACACCCATGGTCAGGTACCAGGCTCCTGCTCCACACCCATGGTCAGACACCAGGCCCCTGCTCCACACCCATGGTCAGGTACCAGGCTCCTGCTCCACACCCATGGTCAGACACCAGGCCCTGCTCCACACCCATGGTCAGGTACCAGGCCCCTGCTCCACACCCATGGTCAGGTACCAGGCTCCTGCTCCACACCCATGGTCAGACACCAGGCCCCTGCTCCACACCCATGGTCAGGTACCAGGCTCCTGCTCCACACCCATGGTCAGACACCAGGCCCCTGCTCCACACCCATGGTCAGGTACCAGGCTCCTGCTCCACACCCATGGTCAGGTACCAGGCTCCTGCTCCACACCCATGGTCAGGCACCAGGCCCCTGCTCCACACCCATGGTCAGGTACCAGGCTCCTGCTCCACACCCATGGTCAGACACCAGGCCCCTGCTCCACACCCATGGTCAGGTACCAGGCTCCTGCTCCACACCCATGGTCAGGTACCAGGCTCTGCTCCACACCCATGGTCAGGTACCAGGCTCCTGCTCCACACCCATGGTCAGACACCAGGCCCCTGCTCCACACCCATGGTCAGGTACCAGGCTCCTGCTCCACACCCATGGTCAGGTACCAGGCTCCTGCTCCACACCCATGGTCAGGTACCAGGCTCCTGCTCCACACCCATGGTCAGACACCAGGCCCCTGCTCCACACCCATGGTCAGACACCAGGCTCCTGCTCCACACCCATGTCAGGTACCAGGCTCCTGCTCCACACCCATGGTCAGACCCAGGCCCTGCTCCACACCCATGGTCAGTACCAGGCTCCTGCTCCACACCCATGGTCAGACACCAGGCCCCTGCTCCACACCCATGGTCAGGTACCAGGCTCTGCTCCACACCCATGGTCAGACACCAGATTCCTGCTCCACACCCATGGTCAGGTACCAGGCTCCTGCTCCACACCCATGGTCAGACACCAGGCCCTGCTCCACACCCATGGTCAGGTACCAGGCTCCTGCTCCACACCCATGGTCAGACACCAGGCCCCTGCTCCACACCCATGGTCAGGTACCAGGCCCCTGCTCCACACCCATGGTCAGGTACCAGGCCCTGCTCCACACCCATGGTCAGACACCAGGCCCCTGCTCCACACCCATGGTCAGACACCAGGCTCCTGCTCCACACCCATGGTCATACCAGGCTCCTGCTCCACACCCATGGTCAGGTACCAGGCTCCTGCTCCACACCCATGGTCAGACACCAGGCCCCTGCTCCACACCCATGGTCAGACACCAGGCTCCTGCTCCACACCCATGGTCAGTACCAGGCTCCTGCTCCACACCCATGGTCAGGTACCAGGCTCCTGCTCCACACCCATGGTCAGACACCAGGCCCCTGCTCCACACCCATGGTCAGGTACCAGGCTCCTGCTCCACACCATGGTCAGACACCAGGCCCCTGCTCCACACCCATGGTCAGGTACCAGGCTCCTGCTCCACACCCATGGTCAGACACCAGGCCCCTGCTCCACACCCATGGTCAGGTACCAGGCTCCTGCTCCACACCCATGGTCAGACACCAGGCCCTGCTCCACACCCATGGTCAGTACCAGGCTCCTGCTCCACACCCATGGTCAGACACCAGGCCCTGCTCCACACCCATGGTCAGTACCAGGCTCCTGCTCCACACCCATGGTCAGACACCAGGCCCCTGCTCCACACCCATGGTCAGGTACCAGGCCCCTGCTCCACACCCATGGTCAGTACCAGGCTCCTGCTCCACACCCATGGTCAGACACCAGGCCCCTGCTCCACACCCATGGTCAGGTACCAGGCCCTGCTCCACACCCATGGTCAGGTACCAGGCTCCTGCTCCACACCCATGGTCAGGTACCAGGCTCCTGCTCCACACCCATGGTCAGACACCAGCCCTGCTCCACACCCATGGTCACACCAGGCTCCTGCTCCACACCCATGGTCAGACCCAGGCTCCTGCTCCACACCCATGTCAGGTACCAGGCTCCTGCTCCACACCCATGGTCAGACACCAGGCCCCTGCTCCACACCCATGGTCAGGTACCAGGCTCCTGCTCCACACCCATGGTCAGACACCAGGCTCCTGCTCCACACCCATGGTCAGGTACCAGGCTCCTGCTCCACACACATGGTCAGACACCAGGCCCCTGCTCCACACCCATGGTCAGGTACCAGGCTCCTGCTCCACACCCATGGTCAGACACCAGGCCTCTGCTCCACACCCATGGTCAGGTACCAGGCTCCTGCTCCACACCCATGGTCAGACACCAGGCCCCTGCTCCACACCCATGGTCAGGTACCAGCAGGCCCTGCTCCACACCCATGGTCAGACACCAGGCCCCTGCTCCACACCCATGGTCAGGTACCAGGCTCCTGCTCCACACCCATGGTCAGACACCAGGCCCTGCTCCACACCCATGGTCAGGTACCAGGCTCCTGCTCCACACCCATGGTCAGACACCAGGCCCCTGCTCCACACCCATGGTCAGGTACCAGGCTCCTGCTCCACACCCATGGTCAGACACCAGGCCCTGCTCCACACCCATGGTCAGGTACCAGGCTCCTGCTCCACACCCATGGTCAGGTACCAGGCTCCTGCTCCACACCCATGGTCAGACACCAGGCTCCTGCTCCACACCCATGGTCAGTACCAGGCTCCTGCTCCACACCCATGGTCAGACACAGGCCCTGCTCCACACCCATGGTCAGGTACCAGGCTCCTGCTCCACACCCATGGTCAGACACCAGCCCCTGCTCCACACCCATGGTCAGGTACCAGGCTCCTGCTCCACACCCCTGGTCAGACACCAGGCTCCTGCTCCACACCCATGGTCAGGTACCAGGCTCCTGCTCCACACCCATGGTCAGACACCAGGCCCCTGCTCCACACCCATGGTCAGGTACCAGGCTCCTGCTCCACACCCATGGTCAGACCCAGGCCTCTGCTCCACCCCATGGTCAGGTACCAGGCTCCTGCTCCACACCCATGGTCAGACACCAGGCCCCTGCTCCACACCCATGGTCAGGTACCAGCAGCTCCTGCTCCACACCCATGGTCAGACACCAGGCCCCTGCTCCACACCCATGGTCAGGTACCAGGCTCCTGCTCCACACCCATGTCAACACCAGGCTCCTGCTCCACACCCATGGTCAGACACCAGGCTCCTGCTCCACACCCATGGTCAGGTACCAGGCTCCTGCTCCACACCATGGTCAGACACCAGGCCCCTGCTCCACACCCATGGTCAGACACCAGGCTCCTGCTCCACACCCATGGTCAGTACCAGGCTCCTGCTCCACACCCATGGTCAGACCAGGCTCCTGCTCCACACCCATGGTCAGACACCAGGCTCCTGCTCCACACCCATGGTCAGACCCAGGCTCCTGCTCCACACCCATGGTCAGGTACCAGGCTCCTGCTCCACACCCATGGTCAGACACCAGGCCCCTGCTCCACACCCATGGTCAGGTACCAGGCTCCTGCTCCACACCCATGGTCAGACACCAGGCTCCTGCTCCACACCCATGGTCAGACCCAGGCCCCTGCTCCACACCCATGGTCAGGTACCAGGCTCCTGCTCCACACCCATGGTCAGACACCAGGCCCCTGCTCCACACCCATGGTCAGGTACCAGGCTCCTGCTACACCCATGGTCAGACACAAGGTTCCTGCTCCACACCCATGGTCAGGTACCAGGCTCCTGCTCCACACCCATGGTCAGACACCAGGCCCCCCTCCACACCCATGGTCAGGTACCAGGCTCCTGCTCCACACCATGGTCAACACCAGGCCCCTGCTCCACACCCATGGTCAGGTACCAGGCTCCTGCTCCACACCCATGGTCAGACACCAGGCTCCTGCTCCACACCCATGGTCAGACACCAGGCTCCTGCTCCACACCCATGGTCAGGTACCAGGCTCCTGCTCCACACCCATGGTCAGACACCAGGCTCCTGCTCCACACCCATGGTCAGACACCAGGCTCCTGCTCCACACCCATGGTCAGGTACCAGGCTCCTGCTCCACACCCATGGTCAGACACCAGGCTCCTGCTCCACACCCATGGTCAGACACCAGCTCCTGCTCCACACCCATGGTCAGGTACCAGGCTCCTGCTCCACCCCATGGTCAGACACCAGGCTCCTGCTCCACACCCATGGTCAGGTACCAGGCTCCTGCTCCACACCCATGGTCAGACACCAGGCCCCTGCTCCACACCCATGGTCAGGTACCAGGCTCCTGCTCCACACCCATGGTCAGACACCAGGCCCCTGCTCCACACCCATGGTCAGGTACCAGGCTCCTGCTCCACACCCATGGTCAGACACCAGGCTCCTGCTCCACACCCATGGTCAGACACCAGGCTCCTGCTCCACACCCATGGTCAGGTACCAGGCTCCTGCTCCACACCCATGGTCAGACACCAGGCTCCTGCTCCACACCCATGGTCAGACACCAGGCTCCTGCTCCACACCCATGGTCAGGTACCAGGCTCCTGCTCCACACCCATGGTCAGACACCAGGCCCCTGCTCCACACCCATGGTCAGACACCAGGCTCCTGCTCCACACCCATGGTCAGGTACCAGGCTCCTGCTCCACACCCATGGTCAGACACCAGGCTCCTGCTCCACACCCATGGTCAGACACCAGGCTCCTGCTCCACACCCATGGTCAGACACCAGGCTCCTGCTCCACACCCATGGTCAGTACCAGGCTCCTGCTCCACACCCATGGTCAGACACCAGGCCCCTGCTCCACACCCATGGTCAGACACCAGGCTCCTGCTCCACACCCATGGTCAGGCTACCAGGCTCCTGCTCCACACCCATGGTCAGACACCAGGCTCCTGCTCCACACCCATGGTCAGGTACCAGGCTCCTGCTCCACACCCATGGTCAGACCCAGGCCCCTGCTCCACACCCATGGTCAGGTACCAGGCTCCTGCTCCACACCAATGGTCAGTACCAGGCTCCTGCTCCACACCCATGGTCAGGTACCAGGCTCCTGCTCCACACCCATGGTCAACACCAGGCCCCTGCTCCACCCCATGGTCAGGTACCAGGCAGGCTCCTGCTCCACACCTGGTCAGACACCAGGCCCCTGCTCCACACCCATGGTCAGGTACCAGGCTCCTGCTCCACACCCATGGTCAGACACCAGGCCTCCTGCTCCACACCCATGGTCAGGTACCAGGCTCCTGCTCCACACCCATGGTCAGACACCAGGCTCCTGCTCCACACCCATGGTCAGGTACCAGGCTCCTGCTCCACACCCATGGTCAGACACCAGCCCCTGCTCCACACCCATGGTCAGGTACCAGGCTCCTGCTCCACACCCATGGTCAGACNCTGCTCCACACCATGGTCAGGTACCAGGCTCCTGCTCCACACCATGGTCAGGACACCAGGCCCTGCTCCACCCTGGTCAGGTACCAGGCTCTGCTCCACACCCATGGTCAGGTACCAGGCTCCTGCTCCACACCATGGTCAGACACCAGGCCCCTGCTCCACACCCATGGTCAGGTACCAGGCTCCTGCTCCACACCCATGGTCAGACACCAGGCCTGCTCCACACCCATGGTCAGGTACCAGGCTCCTGCTCCACACCCATGGTCAGACACCAGCCCCTGCTCCACACCCATGGTCAGGTACCAGGCTCCTGCTCCACACCCATGGTCAGACACCAGGCTCCTGCTCCACACCCATGGTCAGGTACCAGGCTCCTGCTCCACACCCATGGTCAGACACAGGCTCCTGCTCCACACCCATGGTCAGGTACCAGGCTCCTGCTCCACACCCATGGTCAGACACCAGGCTCCTGCTCCACACCCATGGTCAGGTACCAGGCTCCTGCTCCACACCCATGGTCAGACACCAGGCTCCTGCTCCACACCCATGGTCAGTACCAGGCTCCTGCTCCACACCCATGGTCAGACACCAGGCCCTGCTCCACACCCATGGTCAGGTACCAGGCTCCTGCTCCACACCCATGGTCAGACACCAGGCTCCTGCTCCACACCCATGGTCAGACACCAGGCTCCTGCTCCACACCCATGGTCAGGTACCAGGCTCCTGCTCACACCCATGGTCAGACACCAGGCCCTGCTCCACACCCATGGTCAGACACCAGGCTCCTGCTCCACACCCATGGTCAAGTACCAGGCTCCTGCTCCACACCCATGGTCAGACACCAGGCTCCTGCTCCACACCCATGGTCAGACACCAGGCTCCTGCTCCACACCCATGGTCAGACACCAGGCTCCTGCTCCACACCCATGGTCAGGTACCAGGCTCCTGCTCCACACCCATGGTCAGACACCAGGCCCCTGCTCCACACCCATGGTCAGGTACCAGGCCCTGCTCCACACCCATGGTCAGACACCAGGCTCCTGCTCCACACCCATGGTCAGACACCAGGCCCTGCTCCACACCCATGGTCAGGTACCAGGCTCCTGCTCCACACCCATGGTCAGACACCAGGCCCTGCTCCACACCCATGGTCAGGTACCAGGCTCCTGCTCCACACCCATGGTCAGACACCAGGCCCTGCTCCACACCCATGGTCAGTACCAGGCTCCTGCTCCACACCCATGGTCAGACACCAGGCCCCTGCTCCACACCCATGGTCAGGTACCAGGCTCCTGCTCCACACCCATGGTCAGAACCAGGCCCCTGCTCCACACCCATGGTCAGGTACCAGGCTCCTGCTCCACACCCATGGTCAGACACCAGGCTCCTGCTCCACACCCATGGTCAGACACCAGGCCCTGCTCCACACCCATGGTCAGGTACCAGGCTCCTGCTCCACACCCATGGTCAGACACCAGGCTCCTGCTCCACACCCATGGTCAGACACCAGGCTCCTGCTCCACACCCATGGTCAGGTACCAGGCTCCTGCTCCACACCCATGGTCAGACACCAGGCCCCTGCTCCACACCCATGGTCAGACACCAGGCTCCTGCTCCACACCCATGGTCAGGTACCAGGCTCCTGCTCCACACCCATGGTCAGACACCAGGCTCCTGCTCCACACCCATGGTCAGGTACCAGGCTCCTGCTCCACACCCATGGTCAGACACAGGCCCTGCTCCACACCCATGGTCAGGTACCAGGCTCCTGCTCCACACCCATGGTCAGACACCAGGCCCTGCTCCACACCCATGGTCAGGTACCAGGCTCCTGCTCCACACCCATGGTCAGACACCAGGCTCCTGCTCCACACCCATGGTCAGACACCAGGCTCCTGCTCCACACCCATGGTCAGGTACCAGGCCCCTGCTCCACACCCATGGTCAGACACAGGCTCCTGCTCCACACCCATGGTCAGACACCAGGCTCCTGCTCCACACCATGGTCAGGTACCAGGCTCCTGCTCCACACCCATGGTCAGACACCAGGCCCTGCTCCACACCCATGGTCAGACACCAGGCTCCTGCTCCACACCCATGGTCAGGTACCAGGCTCCTGCTCCACACCCATGGTCAGACACCAGGCTCCTGCTCCACACCCATGGTCAGTACCAGGCTCCTGCTCCACACCCATGGTCAGACACCAGGCCCTGCTCCACACCCATGGTCAGGTACCAGGCTCCTGCTCCACACCCATGGTCAGACACCAGGCCCCTGCTCCACACCCATGGTCAGACACCAGGCTCCTGCTCCACACCCATGGTCAGGTACCAGGCTCCTGCTCCACACCCATGGTCAGACACCAGGCTCCTGCTCCACACCCATGGTCAGTACCAGGCTCCTGCTCCACACCCATGGTCAGACACCAGGCCCCTGCTCCACACCCATGGTCAGGTACCAGGCTCCTGCTCCACACCCATGGTCAGTACCAGGCTCCTGCTCCACACCCATGGTCAGTACCAGGCTCCTGCTCCACACCCATGGTCAGACACCAGGCCCCTGCTCCACACCCATGGTCAGGTACACAGGCTCCTGCTCCACACCCATGGTCAGACACCAGGCCCTGCTCCACACCCATGGTCAGGTACCAGGCTCCTGCTCCACACCCATGGTCAGACACCAGGCCCTGCTCCACACCCATGGTCAGGTACCAGGCTCCTGCTCCACACCCATGGTCAGACACCAGGCCCTGCTCCACACCCATGGTCAGGTACCAGGCTCCTGCTCCACACCCATGGTCAGAACCAGGCCCCTGCTCCACACCCATGGTCAGGTACCAGGCTCCTGCTCCACACCCATGGTCAGACACCAGGCCCCTGCTCCACACCCATGGTCAGACACCAGGCCCTGCTCCACACCCATGGTCAGGTACCAGGCTCCTGCTCCACACCCATGGTCAGACACCAGGCCCCTGCTCCACACCCATGGTCAGGTACCAGGCTCTGCTCCACACCCATGGTCAGACACCAGGCTCCTGCTCCACACCCATGGTCAGGTACCAGGCTCCTGCTCCACACCCATGGTCAGACACCAGGCCCTGCTCCACACCCATGGTCAGGTACCAGGCTCCTGCTCCACACCCATGGTCAGACACCAGGCCCTGCTCCACACCCATGGTCAGGTACCAGGCTCCTGCTCCACACCATGGTCAGACACCAGGCTCCTGCTCCACACCCATGGTCAGGTACCAGGCTCCTGCTCCACACCCATGGTCAGACACCAGGCCCTGCTCCACACCCATGGTCAGTACCAGGCTCCTGCTCCACACCCATGGTCAGACACCAGGCCCTGCTCCACACCCATGGTCAGACACCAGGCCCTGCTCCACACCCATGGTCAGGTACCAGGCTCCTGCTCCACACCCATGGTCAGGACACCAGGCTCCTGCTCCACACCCATGGTCAGACACCAGGCTCCTGCTCCACACCCATGGTCAGGTACCAGGCTCCTGCTCCACACCCATGGTCAGACACAGGCCCCTGCTCCACACCCATGGTCAGGTACCAGGCTCCTGCTCCACACCATGGTCAGACACCAGGCCCTGCTCCACACCCATGGTCAGGTACCAGGCTCCTGCTCCACACCCATGGTCAGACACAGGCCCTGCTCCACACCCATGGTCAGACCAGGCCCCTGCTCCACACCCATGGTCAGGTACACCAGGCTCTGCTCCACACCCATGGTCAGACACCAGGCCCCTGCTCCACACCCATGGTCAGGTACCAGGCTCCTGCTCCACACCCATGGTCAGACACCAGGCCCCTGCTCCACACCCATGGTCAGGTACCAGGCTCCTGCTCCACACCCATGGTCAGACACCAGGCCCTGCTCCACACCCATGGTCAGGTACCAGGCTCCTGCTCCACACCCATGGTCAGACACCAGGCCCTGCTCCACACCCATGGTCAGGTACCAGGCTTCTGCTCCACACCCATGGTCAGACACAGGCCCTGCTCCACACCCATGGTCAGACACCAGGCCCCTGCTCCACACCCATGGTCAGGTACCAGGCTCCTGCTCCACACCATGGTCAGACACCAGGCCTCTGCTCCACACCCATGGTCAGGTACCAGGCTCCTGCCCCACACCCATGGTCAGACACCAGGCCCCTGCTCCACACCCATGGTCAGGTACCACAGGCTCCTGCTCCACACCCATGGTCAGACACCAGGCCCCTGCTCCACACCCATGGTCAGGTACCAGGCTCCTGCTCCACACCCATGGTCAGACACCAGGCCCCTGCTCCACACCCATGGTCAGGTACCAGGCTCCTGCTCCACACCCATGGTCAGACACCAGGCCCCTGCTCCACACCCATGGTCAGGTACCAGGCTCCTGCTCCACACCCATGGTCAGACACCAGGCCCTGCTCCACACCCATGGTCAGGTACCAGGCTCCTGCTCCACACCCATGGTCAGGTACCAGCCTCCTGCTCCACACCCATGGTCAGACACCAGGCCCCTGCTCCACACCCATGGTCAGGTACCAGGCTCCTGCTCCACACCCATGGTCAGACACCAGGCCCTGCTCCACACCCATGGTCAGTTACCAGGCTCCTGCTCCACACCCATGGTCAGACACCAGGCCCCTGCTCCACACCCATGGTCAGGTACCAGGCTCCTGCTCCACACCCATGGTCAGACACCAGGCCCCTGCTCCACACCCATGGTCAGGTACCAGGCTCCTGCTCCACACCCATGGTCAGACACCAGGCCCTGCTCCACACCCATGGTCAGGTACCAGGCTCCTGCTCCACACCCATGGTCAGACACCAGGCCTCTGCTCCACACCCATGGTCAGGTACCAGGCTCCTGCTCCACACCCATGGTCAGACACCAGGCCCTGCTCCACACCCATGGTCAGGTACCAAGGCTCCTGCTCCACACCCATGGTCAGACACCAGGCCCCTGCTCCACACCCATGGTCAGGTACCAGGCTCCTGCTCCACACCCATGGTCAGACACCAGGCTCCTGCTCCACACCCATGGTCAGACACCAGGCTCCTGCTCCACACCCATGGTCAGGTACCAGGCTCCTGCTCCACACCCATGGTCAGACACCAGGCCCCTGCTCCACACCCATGGTCAGACACCAGGCTCCTGCTCCACACCCATGGTCAGGTACCAGGCTCCTGCTCCACACCCATGGTCAGACACAGGCTCCTGCTCCACACCCATGGTCAGACACCAGGCTCCTGCTCCACACCCATGGTCAGACACCAGGCTCCTGCTCCACACCCATGGTCAGGTACCAGGCTCCTGCTCCACACCCATGGTCAGCACCAGGCCCCTGCTCCACACCCATGGTCAGGTACCAGGCTCTGCTCCACACCCATGGTCAGACACCAGGCCCCTGCTCCACACCCATGGTCAGACACCAGGCCCTGCTCCACACCCATGGTCAGGTACCAGGCTCCTGCTCCACACCCATGGTCAGACACCAGGCCCCTGCTCCACACCCATGGTCAGGTACCAGGCTCTGCTCCACACCCATGGTCAGACACCAGGCTCCTGCTCCACACCCATGGTCAGGTACCAGGCTCCTGCTCCACACCCATGGTCAGACACCAGGCCCCTGCTCCACACCCATGGTCAGGTACCAGGCTCCTGCTCCACACCCATGGTCAGACACCAGGCCCCTGCTCCACACCCATGGTCAGGTACCAGGCTCCTGCTCCACACCCATGGTCAGACACCAGGCTCCTGCTCCACACCCATGGTCAGACACCAGGCTCCTGCTCCACACCCATGGTCAGGTACCAGGCTCCTGCTCCACACCCATGGTCAGACACCAGGCTCCTGCTCCACACCCATGGTCAGACACCAGGCTCCTGCTCCACACCCATGGTCAGGTACCAGGCTCCTGCTCCACACCCATGGTCAGACACCAGGCCCCTGCTCCACACCCATGGTCAGACACCAGGCTCCTGCTCCACACCCATGGTCAGGTACCAGGCTCCTGCTCCACACCCATGGTCAGACACCAGGTCCTGCTCCACACCCATGGTCAGGTACCAGGCTCCTGCTCCACACCCATGGTCAGACACAGGCCCCTGCTCCACACCCATGGTCAGGTACCAGGCTCCTGCTCCACAACCATGGTCAGACACCAGGCCCTGCTCCACACCCATGGTCAGGTACCAGGCTCCTGCTCCACACCCATGGTCAGACACCAGGCTCCTGCTCCACACCCATGGTCAGACACCAGGCTCCTGCTCCACACCCATGGTCAGGTACCAGGCTCCTGCTCCACACCCATGGTCAGACACCAGGCTCCTGCTCCACACCCATGGTCAGACACCAGGCTCCTGCTCCACACCCATGGTCAGGTACCAGGCTCCTGCTCCACACCCATGGTCAGACACCAGGCCCCTGCTCCACACCCATGGTCAGACACCAGGCTCCTGCTCCACACCCATGGTCAGGTACCAGGCTCCTGCTCCACACCCATGGTCAGACACCAGGCTCCTGCTCCACACCCATGGTCAGACACCAGGCTCCTGCTCCACACCCATGGTCAGACACCAGGCTCCTGCTCCACACCCATGGTCAGGTACCAGGCTCCTGCTCCACACCCATGGTCAGACACCAGGCCCCTGCTCCACACCCATGGTCAGACACCAGGCTCCTGCTCCACACCCATGGTCAGGTACCAGGCTCCTGCTCCACACCCATGGTCAGACACCAGGCTCCTGCTCCACACCCATGGTCAGGTACCAGGCTCCTGCTCCACACCCATGGTCAGACACCAGGCCCCTGCTCCACACCCATGGTCAGGTACCAGGCTCCTGCTCCACACCCATGGTCAGGTACCAGGCTCCTGCTCCACACCCATGGTCAGGTACCAGGCTCCTGCTCCACACCCATGGTCAGACACCAGGCCCCTGCTCCACACCCATGGTCAGGTACCACAGGCTCCTGCTCCACACCCATGGTCAGACACCAGGCCCTGCTCCACACCCATGGTCAGGTACCAGGCTCCTGCTCCACACCCATGGTCAGACACCAGGCTCCTGCTCCACACCCATGGTCAGACACCAGGCCCTGCTCCACACCCATGGTCAGGTACCAGGCTCCTGCTCCACACCCATGGTCAGACACCAGGCCCCTGCTCCACACCCATGGTCAGGTACCAGGCTCCTGCTCCACACCCATGGTCAGACACCAGGCCCCTGCTCCACACCCATGGTCAGACACCAGGCCCCTGCTCCACACCCATGGTCAGGTACCAGGCTCCTGCTCCACACCCATGGTCAGACACCAGGCCCCTGCTCCACACCCATGGTCAGTACCAGGCTCTGCTCCACACCCATGGTCAGACACCAGGCTCCTGCTCCACACCCATGGTCAGGTACCAGGCTCCTGCTCCACACCCATGGTCAGACACCAGGCCCCTGCTCCACACCCATGGTCAGGTACCAGGCTCCTGCTCCACACCCATGGTCAGACACCAGGCCCCTGCTCCACACCCATGGTCAGGTACCAGGCTCCTGCTCCACACCCATGGTCAGACACCAGGCTCCTGCTCCACACCCATGGTCAGGTACCAGGCTCCTGCTCCACACCCATGGTCAGACACCAGGCCCCTGCTCCACACCCATGGTCAGGTACCAGGTCCTGCTCCACACCCATGGTCAGACACCAGGCCTGCTCCACACCCATGGTCAGACACCAGGCCCTGCTCCACACCCATGGTCAGGTACCAGGCTCCTGCTCCACACCCATGGTCAGGTACCAGGCTCCTGCTCCACACCCATGGTCAGACACCAGGCTCCTGCTCCACACCCATGGTCAGGTACCAGGCTCCTGCTCCACCCATGGTCAGACACAGGCCCCTGCTCCACACCCATGGTCAGGTACCAGGCTCCTGCTCCACACCCATGGTCAGACACCAGGCCCTGCTCCACACCCATGGTCAGGTACCAGGCTCCTGCTCCACCCATGGTCAGACACCAGGCTCCTGCTCCACACCATGGTCAGGACACCAGGCTCCTGCTCCACACCCATGGTCAGGTACCATGCAGGCTCCTGCTCCACACCCATGGTCAGACACCAGGCCCCTGCTCCACACCCATGGTCAGGTACCAGGCTCCTGCTCCACACCATGGTCAGACACCAGGCCCTGCTCCACACCCATGGTCAGGTACCAGGCTCCTGCTCCACACCCATGGTCAGACACCAGGCCCTGCTCCACACCCATGGTCAGGTACCAGGCTCCTGCTCCACACCCATGGTCAGACCAGGCCCTGCTCCACACCATGGTCAGGTACAGGCCTCCTGCTCCACACCCATGGTCAGACCAGGCTCCTGCTCCACACCCATGGTCAGACACCAGGCCCTGCTCCACACCCATGGTCAGGTACCAGGCTCCTGCTCACACCATGGTCAGACACCAGGCCCCTGCTCCACACCCATGGTCAGTACCAGGCTCCTGCTCCAACCCATGGTCAGACACCAGGCCCTGCTCCACACCCATGGTCAGGTACCAGGCTCTGCTCCACACCCATGGTCAGACACCAGGCTCCTGCTCCACACCCATGGTCAGGTACCAGGCTCCTGCTCCACACCCATGGTCAGACACCAGGCCCTGCTCCACACCCATGGTCAGGTACCAGGCTCCTGCTCCACACCCATGGTCAGACACCAGGCCCCTGCTCCAACCATGGTCAGACACCAGGCCCTGCTCCACACCATGGTCAGGTACCAGCTCCTGCTCCACACCCATGGTCAGACACCAGGCCCCTGCTCCACACCCATGGTCAGGTACCAGGCTCCTGCTCCACACCCATGGTCAGACACCAGGCTCCTGCTCCACACCCATGGTCAGACACCAGGCTCCTGCTCCACACCATGGTCAGGTACCAGGCTCCTGCTCCACACCCATGGTCAGACACCAGGCTCCTGCTCCACACCCATGGTCAGACACCAGGCCCTGCTCCACACCCATGGTCAGGTACCAGGCTCCTGCTCCACACCCATGGTCAGACACCAGGCCCCTGCTCCACACCATGGTCAGACACCAGGCTCCTGCTCCACACCCATGGTCAGGTACCAGGCTCCTGCTCCACACCCATGGTCAGACCAGGCTCCTGCTCCACACCCATGGTCAGGTACCAGGCTCCTGCTCCACACCCATGGTCAGACCAGGCCTGCTCCACACCCATGGTCAGGTACCAGGCTCCTGCTCCACACCCATGGTCAGACACNGTCCACCACTCACCATGGTCCACCACTCACCATGGCTCACTACTCACCATGGTCCATCTATCACCATGGTCCACCACCCACCATGGTACACCACTCACCATGGTCCACCACTCACCATGGTCAACCACCACCATGGTACACCACTAACACATGGTCCACCACTAACCATGGTCCACCACTACGGTCCACTACTCACCATGATCCACCACTCACCATAATCCACCACTCTCCATGGTCCACTCACTATGATCCACCACTCACCTGGTCCACAACCCTCATGGTCCACCACTCACCTGGTCCACCAATCACCTAGTAAACCACTCACCCTGGTCCACCACTCACCTGGTCCACCACTCACCATGATCCACCACTCACCATGGTCCACCACCGACAATGGTCCACCACTCACCATGGTCCACCACTCATCATGGTCCACTCACACTTGTCCACCACCACCTGGTCCACCACTAACCATGGTCCACAACTAACCATGGTCCACCAATCTCCATGGTCCACCACTCACCATGGTCCACCACTAACCATGGTCCACCACTCACCATAATCCACCACTTGCCATGGTCCACTCACTATGGTCCAACACTCACCTGGTCCACCAATCATCATGGTCCACCACTCACCAGGTCCATCACTCATCATGGTCCACCACTCACCTGGTCCACCAATCACCTAGTAAACCACTCACCCTGGTCCACCACTCACCATGGTCCACCACTCACTATGGTCCACCACTCATCATGGTCCACCACTCACCTGGTCCATCACTCATCATGGTCCACCACTCACCATGGTCCACCACTCACCTGGTTCACCACTCATCATGGTCCACCACTCATCATGGTCCAACACTCACCATGGTCCAACACTCACCATGGTCCACCACTCACCTGGTCCATCACTCATCATGGTCCACCACTCACCATGGTCCACCACTCACCATGGTCCACCACTCACAATGATCAACCACTCACAATGATCCACCACTCACCATGGTCCACCACTCACATGGTCCACCACTCATCATGTCCACCACTTACCTTGTCCATCACTCACCATGGTCCTACACTCACCATGTAACACCACTCACAATGGTCCACCACTCACCATGGTCCACCACTCACCATGGTCCACCACTCACCGTGGTCCACCACTCATCATGGTCCACCAATCATCATGGTCCACCACTCACCATGGTCCACCACTCACCTGGTCCACCACTCATCATGGTCCACCACTCACCATGGCCCACCACTCACCATGGTCCACCACTCACCATGGTCCATCACTAACCATAGTCCATCACTCACCATGGTCCACCACCCACCTGTTCCACCAATCACCATGGTCCACCACTCACCATGGACCAACACTCACCATGGTCCACCACTCATCATGGCCCACCACACACCATGGTCCACCACTCACCATTGACCACCACTCACAATGGTCCACCACCCACCTGTTCCACCAATCACCACGGACCAACACTCACCATGGTCCACCACTCACCATGGTCCACCACTCACCATGGCCCACCACACACCATGGTCCACCACTCACCATGTATCACCACTCAAAATGGTCCACCATTCGCCTGGTTCACCACTCACCTGGTCCATCACTCACCATGGTCCACCACACACCATGGTCCACCACTCACCGTGGTCCATCACTCGCCATGGTCCACCACTTACTATGGCCCACCACTCACCATGGTCCACAACTCACCATGGTCTACCACCCACCATGTTCCACCACCCACCATGGTCCACCACCCACCATGGTCCCACCCACCATGGTCCACCACTCACCATGGTCCACCACTCACCATGGTCCACCACTCACCTGGTCCAACACTCACCATGGTACACCACTCACCCGGTCCACCACTCACCATTGTCCCACCACTCACCTGGTCCACCACTCACCATGGTCCACCACTCACCTGGTCCACCACTCACCATGGTGCACCACTCACCTGGTCCACCACTCACCATGGTGCACCACTCACTTGGTCCACCACTCACCATGGTCCACCACTCACTATGGTCAACCACCAACCTGGTCCACCACTCACAACGGTCCACCACACACCATGGTCCATCACAAACCATGGTCTACTTCTCACCATGGACCACCACACACCATGGACTACCACTCGCCATGGTCCACCCAACCACGATGGTCTACCACCCACAATGGTCCACCACCCATTATGGACCACCACTCACCTGGTCCACCACTCACCATGGTCCCACCACTCACCTGGTCCACCACTCACCATAGTCCACCATTCACCTGGTCCACCACTCACCATGGTCCACCACTCATCATGGTCCATCACTCACCATGGTCCACCACTCATCATGGTCCATCACTCACCATAGTCCACCACTCACCATGGTCTATGAGTGGTGGACCATGGTCCACCACTCACCATGGTCCAATACTTACCATGGTCCACCACCCATTCTGGACCACCAATCACCATGGTCCACCACTCACCATGGTCCCACCACTCACCTTTTCCACCATTCACCAGGGTCCACCACTCACCTGGTCCACCACCCACCATGGTACACCACTCACCATGGTACATCACTCACCATGCTCCACCACCCTCTTGGTCCACCACTCACCATGGTCCACCATCCACCTGGTCCACCGCTCACCATGGTCCACCACTCATCATGGTCCATCACTCACCATGGTCCACGACTCACAACGGTCTTTGAGTGGTGGACCATGGTCCACCACTCACCATGGTCCACTACTCACCATGGTCCACCACTTACCATGTTCCACCACTCACCATGATCCACCACTCATCATGGTCCACTACTCACCATGGTCCATCACTTACCATGGTCCACCACTCATCATGGTCCACCACTCATCATGGTCCACAATTCATCATGGTCCACCACTCACCATGGTCCACCATCCACCTGGTCCACCGCTCACCATGGTCCACCACTCATCATGGTCCATCACTCACCATGGTCCACGACTCACAACGGTCTTTGAGTGGTGGACCATGGTCCACCACTCACCATGGTCCACTACTCACCATGGTCCACCACTTACCAAAGTCCACCACTCACCATGATCCACCACTCATCATGGTCCACTACTCACCATGGTCCATCACTTACCATGGTCCACCACTCATCATGGTCCACCACTCATCATGGTCCACAATTCATCATGGTCCACCACTCACCATGGTCCACCACTCACCCTGGTCCACCACTCACTATGGTCCACCACTTACCATGGTCCATCACTCACCATGGTCCACCACTCACCTGGTCCACCACTAACCATGGTCCACAACTCACCATGGTCCACCACTAACAATGGTCCACCAATCTCCATGGTCCACCACTAACCATGGTCCACCAATCTAGATGGTCCTCCACTCACCATGGTCCACCACTAACCATGGTTCACCACTAACCATAGTCCACCACTAACCATGGTCCACCACTAACCATGGTCCACCACTCACCATAATCCACCACTTGCCATGGTCCACTCACTATGGTCCACCACTCACCTGGTCCACCACTCATCATGGTCCACCACTCACCTGGTCCATCACTCATCATGGTCCACCACTTACCTGGTCCACCAATCACCTAGTAAACCACTCACCCTGGTCCACCACTCACCATGGTCCACCACTCACCATGGTACACCACTCACCATGGTCCACCACTCATCATGGTCCACCACTCACTGGTCCATCACTCATCATGGTACACCACTCACCATGGTCCACCACTCACCTGGTTCACCACTCATCATGGTCCACCACTCATCATGGTCCAACACTCACCATGGTCCAACACTCACCGTGGTCCACCATTCACCTGGTCCATCACTCATCATGGTCCACCACTCACTATGGTCCACCACTCACCATGGTCCACCACTCATCATGGTCCATCACTCACCATGGTCCACCACTCATCATGGTCCATCACTCACCATGGTCCACCACTCACCATGGTCTATGAGTGGTGGACCATGGTCCACCACTCATCATGGTCCAATACTTACCATGGTCCACCACCCATTCAGGACCACCAATCACTATGGTCCACCACTCACCATGCTCCACCACCCTCTTGGTCCACCACTCACCATGGTCCACCACCCACCTGGTCCACGGCTCAACATGGTCCACAACTCATCATGGTCAATCACTCACCATGGTCCACGACTCACCACGGTCTTTGAGTGGTGGACCATGGTCCACCACTCATCATAGTCCACTACTCACCATGGTCCACCACTTACCATGGTCCACCACTCACCATGGTCCACCACTCATCATGGTCCACTACTCACCATGGTCCATCACTTACCATGGTCCACCACTCATCATGGTCCACCACTCATCATGGTCCACAATTCATCATGGTCCACCACTCACCATGGTCTACCACTCACCATGGTCCTCCACTCACTATGGTGCACCACTCATCATGGTCCACCACGCACCATGGTCCACCACACACCATGGTCCATCACTCACCATAGTCCGCCACCCACCTGGTCCACCACTCACCATGGTCCACCACTCACCATAGTCCATCACTCACCGTGGTCCACCACTCACCATGGTCCACCACTCACCATGGACCACCACTCACCTGGTCCATCACTCACTATGGTCTACCATGCACTCACCATGGTCCACTACTCACCATGGTCCATCACTCACCATGGTCCACCATTAACTATGGCCCACCACTCACCAATTTCCTCCACTCACCATAGTCCACCACTCACTATGGTCCACCACTTACCTGGTCCACCACTCACCATGGTTCACC
This sequence comes from Procambarus virginalis, assembly GCA_020271785.1. Taxonomy (NCBI): domain Eukaryota; kingdom Metazoa; phylum Arthropoda; class Malacostraca; order Decapoda; family Cambaridae; genus Procambarus; species Procambarus virginalis. The sequence continues at coordinate 69,817 of WNGS01168274.1, read as the reverse complement.
GCTCACCTTGGTCCACCACTCACCAGGTCCACCACTCACCATGGTCCCACCACTCACCTGGTCCACCACTCACCAGGGTACACCACTTACTCGGTCCACCACTCACCATGGTCCACCACTCACCATGGTCCACCACGTACATGGTCCACCACCAACCATGGTCCACCGCTCACTATGGTCCACCACTTACATGGTCCATCACTCACCATGGTCCACCACTCACCTGGTCCACCACTTACAATGGTCCATCACTGACCTTGGTCCACCACTCACTGGTCCACCACTCACCTAGTCCACCTTTCACCATGGTCCACCACTCACCATGGTCCACTACTCACCATGGTCCATCTATCACCATGGTCCACCACCCACCATGGTACACCATTCACCATGGTCCACCACTCACCCTGGTCCCCACTCACCATGGTACACCACTAACCATGGTCCACCACTAACCATGGTACACCACTAACCATGGTACACCACTAACCATGGTCCACTCACTACGGTCCACCACTCACCATGGTCCACCACTCACCATAATCCACCACTCTCTTTATGGTCCACCACTCACCTGGTCCACCAACCACCTAGTAAACCACTCACCCTGGTCCACAACTCACCATGGTCCACGACTCACCACGGTCTATGAGTGGTGGACCATGGTCCACCATTCATCATGGTCCACCACTCACCATGGTCCACCACTCACCATGGTCCACCACTCACTATGGTGCACCACTCATCATGGTCCACCACGCACCATGGTCCACCACACACCATGGTCCATCACTCACCATAGTCCGCCACCCACCTGGTCCACCACTCACCATGGTCCACCACTTACCATGGTCCATCACTCACCGTGGTCCACGACTCATTATGGTCCATCACTCACCATGGCCCACCACTCACTATGGTCCACCACTCACCATGGACCACCACTCACCTGGTCCATCACTCACTATGGTCTACCATGCACTCACCATGGTCCATTACTCACCATGGTCTATCACTCACCATGGTCCACCATTAACTATGGCCCACCACTCACCAATTTCCTCCACTCACCATAGTCCACCACTCACTATGGTCCACCACTTACCTGGTCCACCACTCACCATGGTCCACCACTCACCATGGTCCACCACTCACCAGGTCCACCACTCACCATGGTCCCACCACTCACCTGGTCCACCACACACCAGGGTACACCACTCACTCGGTCCACCACTCACCATGGTCCACCACTCACCATGGTCCACCACGTACCATGGTCCACCACCCACCATGGTCCACCGCTCACTATGGTCCACCACTTACCATGGTCCATCACTCACCATGGTCCACCACTCACCTGGTCCACCACTTACAATGGTCCATCACTGACCATCGTCCACCACTCACTGGTCCACCACTCACCTAGTCCACCACTCACCCTGGTCCACCACTCCCCATGGTACACCACTAACCATGGTCCACCACTAACCATGGTACACCACTAACCATGGTCCACCACTAACCATGGTCCACCACTAACCAAGGTCCCACTCACCTGGTCCACCACTCACCATGGTTCACTCACAATGGTCCACCACTCCCATGGTCCACTCACCATGGTCTACCACTCACCATGGTCCACCACTCACCATGGTCCACCACTCATCATGGTCCACCACCCACCATGGTTCACTCACTACGGTCCACCACTCACCATAATCCACCACTCACCATAATCCACCACTCTCCATGGTCCACTCACTATGATCCACCCTCACCTGGTCCACCACTCTTCATGGTCCACCACTCACCTGGTCCACCAATCACCTAGTAAACCATACACCCTGGTCCACCACTACCTGGTCCACCACTCACCAAGATCCACCACTCACCATGGTCCACCACCGACAATGGTCCACCACTCACCTGGTCCACCACTCCCATGATCCACCACTCACCATGGTCCACCACTCACCTGGTCCACCCTCACCATGGTCCACCACTAACCATGGTCCACAACTCACCATGGTCTAAAACTAACCATGGTCCACCAATCTCCATGGTCCACCACTACCCATGGTCCACCAATCTCCATGGTCCACCACTCCACGGTCCACCACTAATCATGGTCCACCACTAACCATGGTCCACCACTAACCATGGTCCACCACTCACCTGGTCCACCACTCATCATGGTCCACCACTCACCTGGTCCATCACTCATCATGGTCCACCACTCACCTGGTCCACCAATCACCTAGTAAACCACTCACCCTGGTCCACCACTCACCTGGTCCACCAATCACCTAGTAAACCACTCACTATGATCCACCACTCACCATGGTCCACCACCGACAATGGTCCAACACTCACCATGGTCCACCACTCATCATGGTCCACTCACCTTGTCCACCACTCACCTGGTCCACCACTCACCATGATCCACCACTCACCATGGTCCACCACTCACCTGGTGCACCACTCACCATGGTCCACCACTCACCATGGTCCACCACTAATCATGGTCCACCACTAACCATGGTCCACCACTAACCATGGTCCACCACTAACCAAGGTCCACCACTCACCTGGTCCACCACTCACCATGGTTCACTCACAATGGTCCACCACTCACCATGGTCTACTCACCATGGTCCACCACTCACCATGGTCCACCACTCACCATGGTCCACTACTCACCTGGTCCACCACTCACCATGGTCCACCACTCACCATGGTCCACCACTCACCATGGTCCACCACTCACCATGGTCTACCACTCACCATGGTCCACCACTCACCATCGTCCACCACTCATGGTCCACCACCCACCATGGTCTACCACTCACCATGGTCCACTACTCACCATGGTCCACCATCACCATGGTCCACCACTCACCATGGACCACACTCGCCTGGTACACCACTCACCTGGTCCACTGCCCACATGTACTCTCCGAGAGACTCGTGCCGCCCACGCACCAGGTTGTTGCCGCCCACGCCGCCACAGCTTCAAGCTTAGGCTTGAGGCCGCAGCCCTCGTGCGTGCAGCCCCAGATCCATGTGTTGCGGTACCTGCAACACACATGCAGGGTTCATCAACACCATCACAACAACATGCAGGGTATTACTGACCCGTAACATACCAAGCCTGAACGGTTATCTTAGGACGGAATAATCCACTAATTCTCCTGAGAGAATCATTAAGGAAATCAAGTATAGTTTCACAACCTTCCCGGACCAAGCAGACTGTTGCCATGTAAACAAACCCGCCACTTACGCTCAACATTTCTCTTACGACAACATAACACCTTCAGTCTATGGGTTAAATGTCATTAATTAAGTGCCGATCGAATCCCAAGTCC
>WNGS01168274.1:47438-62812 GCA_020271785.1 Procambarus virginalis | reverse complement strand
CTTGTATTTCACCCGTAAAGTTATGTTGCAGACGAAGAGCCCATCTCTCAATGCGAGCTGGTGGTTTGGACTTTGATTATTGAAGATGGTCTCCAACGGTTTGTGGTCAGTGACTATCGTGGTAAAGGGTGCACCAAGCAGATACACATTGAAGTGTTCACAGCCCCATACAAGAGCAAGAGCTTCCTTCTCTGTCTGACTGTATCGTTGCTCAACATCTGTGAGAGAACGGCTGGCGTAGGCAATTACTACTCTTGAATCTGGTTGACCAGGTTTGTGTTGGGCTAACACAGCACCTAAACCAACAGGACTAGCATCCACCGTTAACTCAGTGTCCATTGATGGATCAAAGTATGCAGCAGTCGCATTTTCTACTAGTGCATCTTTCACAGCATCAAATGCATTTTGCTCGACATCGCTCCAGTACCATGATGCATTTTTCTTCAGGAGCTCACGTAGAGGCTTCGTAATGGTAGCAAAATCTGGAATGAAGCGAGAACAGTAGTTTGCCATTCCCAGAAAACTATGTACTTCAGTGGATGTTGAAGGAGGTGCAGCATTCTTGATATCTGCAACTTTCTTAGGATCTGGAGACAGACCTTTGTCACTAAGTACATGTCCAAAGAATTCAATTTTATGTTGATTGAACTCACACTTTGCTCGGCTTAGCGTCAAATTCTTTTCTCGTAAGCGTTGCAATGTTGCACGAAGAGCTTTGTCGTGTTCAGCTTGGGTACGGCCATAAACAATGATGTCATCAGACATGTTGTCAGCATTAGGTATATCTTGCAATACCTGGCTGATGATGTGCTGGAATACTTCAGCAGCACTGTTAATACCAAAACTCAGGCGCTTGTACCTATACAGACCTCGATGTGTCGTAAACGTTGTGATGAATCGACTCTCATCATCAAGTTCAAGCTGATGATAGCCCTTGTTTAAATCTAACTTGCTGAATACAGTTGCACCATTCAAGCGGTATATCATATCATCTACAGTGGGTGTAGGATGGCGTTCACGCATTATTGCCTTGTTGGGAACACGCATGTCTACACAAATGCGTATCTCATCTGGATTCTTCGGCTTTGGTGGAGTGACAATTGGGCTTACCCATGGTGTTGGGCCTGTTACCGGTTCAATGATATCTAGTTCTATCAGCCTATCCAGTTCGGCATCGACTTTCTTGCGAGTATGGAATGGTTGTCGGCGATGTGGTTGGGCAACTGGAATTACATCTGGGTTGATATGCAGATGTACCTTGCTATCAGTATAACAACCTATGGATTTAAACCGATCAGAAAATTCAGCAACAATAGCATCAACATTGTTTGCAGATTCCACTGCTACAGCATTAGAAAGCTGAAGTAGCCCCAATTTGGTTGAAGTCTTGTAACTGAGTAAAGACTCCTTTGCATTCCTAACAACATGGAATGTAGTAATGAGCATTGCATTCTTTGACTTAATCTCTGCAGTGAAAGTTCCAATCACTGGTAAGGCTACCTTTGAAGCATAGGCAGTGGCTTTGCCATTGTATTTTTCAAGCTTTGGGAACTGTTTTTTAAATTTTTCATAGTGGCACTCAGCAATGGTGTCAATGTTTGATCCAGTGTCAATGAGAATTTTGAGACAAATGCCAGCAATGTATACTATAGTCTCTGGGTTGTTTGGAAGATCATTCCATTTTGTGATTGATTGTACTCCATAAATATAATCACATTCACTGTCATCTGAGACTGGTTGTAATGAAATGTTGTCTTGTATATTATTAACATTCTTGATTTGAGGTGCAATATTGTGTTTGCCACCTCGACTCCTATGACTTGATCCTCGTACATTGCTTTTATTTATTGATTGTGGTTTCTTTAGTGCGGAACGACACATAGCACCAAAATGATTTAGTTTTCTACACTCATAGCACTTCTTACCTTGTGCAGGACAAACATTATCTTGGTGTGGGTAGTCTCCTCCACAATTGTAACATTTATTATTGACAACCTCTGATGTGAGTCGTTGTGACTGCTTGAGTCTTGTTCCATGACTCCAGTTGTGATGTGGTTCTCGGCTCAATTTAATGTTAGGTTTGGCATGATATCTTCTATGATCATGGTGTACTCCCTGAACCTTACATACTTCATGACTGTTAGTAACAGTGGCAGAACCGTTGTTGGCACTGCACTCCATGGCACGAGCATCACGTGCAGCATCTTCCATTCGACGAGCCATATCCAGTATCTTGGTAAGAGAACTTTCATCATCAACAAGTTCTAGAGCTCTTCGACGAAGACGTGTAGATGTGCATGTTTCAATTATTTGCTGTTTGATTTCTTTGTCAACATCAGCAAACTCACAGTGGGCTGCTAAACCCTGCAGACGTGTATGGTATTGATCAACAGTTTCATTAGAGAGTTGTTTTGCTCTCCTGAAATGCATAATTTCCATAGCAGTATTTTGCCTTGGTCTGAAATGCTCAGTTAATTTGGCCTTGGCAGTGTCATAATCTTTGGCACCACCAGTATCTTTCAGTGTATCAAAGATATCACAAACTCTATCACCTGCATAGTGAAGCAGAAAGGCACGCTTTCTTTCAGCACTTTTGATGTCAGAAACTATCAACAAATTTTCAAACCTTTTAAGCCATTTGACCCACCTCTGTGACAGGTTTGTCTGGTCACAGTCAGGATCAAATGCAGGAAACTGAGGTATATTTGCCATTTTTACTGAATAAATTTAAACTTATCACTTAAAATGTTCCTCAGAATATATAACACTTACTGCACTGTATATGTTATTCAAGAATTCACTGTAATTACTTTAATTTTGCAAAGCACACAAGCATTTTAATGCAAAAGTTCACAGTGCACAACACAGCAGCAACTGATTTCTTACCTAGCCCTTGTGTACATGTGTTGTTCCTACTCACAGCAGCACAGCAGTTGTTAGCAGTTGGTACAGCAATTGTCAGCAGTTGGTACAGCAGTAGGCAGCAGTTGTCAGCAGTAGGCAGCAGTTGGCAGTAGGCAGCAGTTGGTTCACAGCGTGAAGAATTTTGTAGCACGGAGCGTCGTTTCGTAACCAAAACATCGGTTTTGTACACTGCATCAAAGCGTCGTTTCGTACACAGCGTCGGCAGATTCCTCTCTCACAGCAACACTCAGCACAGCTTGGGTAGCACACAGCATTGGCCAGCACACAGCAACGGCCAGCACACAGCAACGATCAGCACACAGCAACAGTCAGCACACAGCATGGGGTTGCATACAGCATCGGGCATGGCGCTCACAGACAGCTTCCTCCTCTCTGGGCGAGACAGCATGCTCCTTCCTTGTGTTTTGTTGAACAAAATACCTGCGTTCCCAGTTCATCCTCGTCGCCAGTGTGGTGTCTGTGTATAGCTGAGATAGTCTTGGTAGTAAGGTTGATGTAAAGTCATTCCTGGTTACTGACTTTAATAATAAAAGACGATTACATGATAGAGTAGCTCCCAAGCTTGGCAGGCGTCCTGTGCTTTCTTGTTTACGTCCCTAGTCTAGTGGCGTCCAGCCGCCGCACATAGAAAACGGATGGTACCATTTTCTGTGAACATGACAGTTACGGCCCCCAGCTGGGGGGAGAAAGAAAGGAATAACCACGAAAGTGACCAGGACGAGCACCAGCATGGGTTCCTGGAGACAAACACAAAGCAGGGAAAACTGTGTAATTAGAAGTTGGAGTTCATGGAAGTTAGCATAAAATCCACGAATATTCCACTGAAGAATAGACTTTACCAAAGAGAAAGGACAGTAACAGAAAACAAAAAAAGAAATAAAGGTATAGAAAAACACAATTTATTAAAGAATCTCAGGATCAGGGTCAGGAGCAGGATCAGGATCAGCATCAGGATCAGGAGCAGGGTTGGCAAAATCAGGTTAGGGGGCATGGGTAAACTTAGTAAGGATAGAGGGAAAGGAGCAAGAGGACAGACCACTGGCGGACTGACGGGGTCCGGAGGAGGAGGAGATAACCGAGAGGGGCAGGCAAGGACAGCTGGAGGAGGGGGGGCAGAAAGCAGGGAGTGCACCTCAGCAAGGGCAGCAACCAAGAGGAAATTGGGGCGAGAGAAACCTCCATATCTGGGACAGGTGGTTCGACCACTGAAATGGTCAGGGGATGAAATGGGAGGGGATGTAGTGACAGAGTCAGAGGGAGGGGTGAGGAAGAGAGCGAAGCCTTCTTACCCGCCGGAGAGGAGCCAGGCTTACGTTTCTGACTCAAAGAGAGGCGTTCCAGTAACAACGTACCGGGCAACAGACTCAATGGTCTCAGCAGGAGAAGAGGAGCGGGAGCAAATAACACGGAGATTGCTGGGAGGATGATGAATATCAGCCTGGACAGACAGGTGGCGTGGAGGGTCAAGAGACTGGGGGGAGGGTCGGGAAATAAAGAGTGGGGGGAGATGGGGAAGAAGACAAAGGAGATATGGTGGACTGGATAGGAAGGGGGAAACCCCAGATGGGGAACCAGGAGGGTGACCATCCGGGACAGGAGGCAAGGGAATAGGGGAGGAGGTGGTGGGTGTGGACGGGTTTAAGGCCTGGAAACGGTTGTGAGACTGAGGAAGGTGGGAAGGACGAGGAGAGGTAGGATGCAACACACGGGCGTAGGATACGCCCGCGAAAGGGGTGAGACGAAGAACTTGGCGTCGCGCTTCGGGGAAAGACAGACGATCACAGTGCTTCAAGTTGAGGACAGTTTCTTCGAGTTTGTAGTGTACACACGAGCGTGAGAAAGTAGGGTGGGCCTCACCACAATTGAGGCAGCAAGTCTGGGGAGAAGTGCCCTCGGACTTAGAATGACTATCGTCTCCACACATGGGGCATAGATACACAGTACTGGTGCATTTGAGAACACCGTGCCCGAACTTCCAACACTTATTGCAAAGTCTAGGAGAGGGAATGTACTCCTGAACGGAGCATCTGGCACCAGCAAGAATGATACAGGGCGGAAGGGTCCTACTATCAAAGGTGATTTTTACAACTCGAAGGGGCTGACGGCGACGACCACGAGGGGGTCGAGTAAACGTGTCCACCCAGAGGACAGAATGGCCTTGGGCTTTGAGGATATGTTTAATATCCTCACGGCAATCTTTGAGGTTCCGAACACCAGTTGCAACATGGTGTGGGAGGAGAACAATGCCAACACTGGCATTTAACCGAGCGTTTTTGGAGACCCGAACAGGGGTCTCTCCAATGCAGGACAAAGCGGCTAAGCGAGTAGCTGCATCCTGAGAAGGAGCAGCGACGGCACGCGTACCGTAACTGGTGGAGTTAAAAGTAACAGAGGCATCTACTGAATCAACAAGGTGTTCATGGAGGGAGAAATCGTCAGGAGGAGTAGAATCTAGATGGTGGAGATCAAAGTATTTAGCCCACGTAGCGGGACCAAACAAGGCATTGTAAGTACTATTACGGGAAGGGATCGTGCGAGTGCGGCCGTGGTGGGAACGGCGTTGAGAACCCCCGGAGTTCATGGGGGTAAAAGGCGCAGTAGTCACAATGAGAGACGAAGCCGTGCCAGGGGACGAGGTGGTCACCACTGGGGGCTGAGGACTCGACCCTACCGCAGAGGAGGGAGGGGAGCTGACGGGAGTAGTCAGGTCGACTGGGCACAATGCAGCAGGGGCTACAGGGCCTGGTCTTCCAACACAGTCCAACTCGGGGGCTTGGTCGCCCATCCCACAAGCCTGAGAAAGTACAAGGGAAACACTATCAGCCATGAAAACGAGGGAAAGCTGCATTCACGAATGTGCCCCCACACCCACCATGGATCCAGAATTAGAGGCAAGACACCCAACAAGAAGCTATCGCCGATCTTGCCGGAGCCCCCCAGGGGTGCGTCTTGAGTATACACCCCACAAACGCCACCTTAAGAACCATGAGTCCGTCGAGACCGGGTTCAGTGACGAAAGGAGGATTGACAATAAAAGGGTCCCCTCGCTCGAGACGTTGGGGACAGGAGGAAAAGGAAAAGGGGTCTGGCATAATTGGTAAAGGCAGCAGCAGGAACATAAGGCTGCAAAAGGACAGAGGACTGACTCATGGAGCATCACACTCCGGCAGCTGCCCACCAAGCCCCGTCACGGCGACAACGAGCCAGACAGTGAGGGGGTAGTGGAAGAAAAATGGATATTTTGGCCTTAGAAAATTTTCTGAGATGTGCACGGGTGTACACATGAAACTATCTCCCTTAGTATAAGAGATAGAAGGTCGAATTGGGTGTCTTTGGACAGCAAATGCCTTCAGCATTCCAAAGCATCAACCCTTGTTGCTGTAGCAGTTCTCCGCGAATAGCTACAGGTTTTGCCTGCATTTTGTCATGTAGGCTCACAGCAACACACACAGAGAGAGAGAGAGAGAGGTGGGCACTCTCAAGTGTCCAACGGTTTCCTTCCGGTGACGTGACGTCACTAGCCGGCTCTTTTCTGATTGGAAGCAGCACGACTGGCCCTAGGCCCAAGCTCGAACCCTATTGGTCGAGCCTGGCACGAGGGATACGCTATGCCGCCAGCCTGCCCGACAAGACGTTATTTTGAAATACCTGGCTGAACTGATCGGACGTGTAAGCTGAAGCCCCGGCCAGAGCACGGCCTATTTCCCGTCTACATCAAAGTTCAGCTAGCTGAATTGATTCTACGCCGCTCAACGATTGTTGTTACAGAATCTGGTAATCGCAGGGCTCCGTCAGAAGTCATTTAACGAGGATACGAGTGAATCTCATCCATCACATGTGGTGTCCACAGGTGCAACTGGACTGTGTCGAAGTTAATTCGGTATCATCGGCTGTTGTGTGAGCAATCCGTCATTATATTGCTCAGTAAACTGTGAGAAAGGAATCGAGAAAGGAGATTCCCAGTGTTTGAGTGAAGATCGTGTTTAATCTTCAAATTAGTGGGAGTTGTGGACTCGTCCACTCTGTGATCACCGCGTGTGTCTGTCACGTGGTCCCCTAACAATATTCCAGTGTGCATTCAGTCAGTCTTCAGCAAAAATCACGCTAGTGTATAAATCAGCGTATATTGTGTGCATGCTTCCCCAGTTTATTAGTGTGGGAGTCACGCAATTCTCGGCCTTAGCGTCGCGCGCACGGCTACATCACCTAGCCGCCACCTAGGGCCCAGGACAGCTCTCGCTTGCCCCAAGAGCACCTCACCCTTCACTCAGCTACACTGTGGGCAGCGTCTCGCCGCCTCAAACTCGCCTCATACCTCCAGCTCGTACTTCCATCAACAGCTGTGTCAGTGAGTGTGAATGCTAAGTGAGAGTGGAGTGTCATACCGGTATATTTAATGCGAGTACTCAAACCTAATTGTTTTCTCTATTATTCTTACGTGTCAAATTCCAAGTGTTGGTTTAATCAGCCGATCTGTGTTCGTTCTCCATAATCCGTTCATGATACCGAGTTCGATTCCTCGAGGAAGCACGATAGATAAGGGCCTACTACAGTTATTCTGTGTGATTACTGTAGCTGGACCTCAAGTGTGATTGTCATCTTACACTACATTATTACACATTTAGCGACTGTGTGTTGTGCATTGTGTGTTTTATTGTGTTTGGTGTGGTTTATATATTATACCACTACTGTGTTGTTTAACCCATTTCCATGCCGTTCTGTTCTGCACTTCCAGAAGACATGCTGTAATGATCAAGGTAGGTTAATTGTGTGTATTCATTCGACACGAGTGTCAGTGTGTTGGGTTCACTAGTGTGTACTATATTGTGTTGGTCTCTGTGACCCGGTGTTGGTCGACTTGGTGTAATTGTGTACAGTTTGTGTTGGACATGGTGACCTGGTATTGTTTGACTCATATTGTATACTGTTTGTCATTATTGTATACTGTTTGCATTGGTCTACGGTCGACGTGACCCCGTGTTATGTAACTCCGTGTTCATTTTATCTTGAGAAGTCAGTGTAACTTAGTGTTCATTTTTCTTTAAGACAGTGTATTAATTTAACATAATTGATTATCGTTTGATTGGTACGTAGTGATTAACAATCCTGTTGACTAATCAGCGTTTGTTCAAGTTCAAGTATGTTTATTGAGACAAGAAAGAAATAAATCTCAAAGGGATAGAGTAGCTTAGGCTACTTCTACCCCCCCCCACCCCATAGCGTTTGTTAAGAGGCCTCAATGACTGCCGAACAATAATGTAATTCTTTGTGAATCAAGTTGAGCTGTCAAGTTTTTTTTTTTTTTTTTTTTTTATTTTACATGCAAGCATGCGTATAATTTACAATAAAAACAGAAACAAATATAACAAAGAAGAAAAGTACAAAGCACACATACGTACACGGACAAAGGGAACAAATCAAGAGAAGACCAGCAAGAAGGGCTGACCACAAAACAAAAATGCATATACAAACATAACACAAATATATACACAGCGGAAGAAAAACATAAGGGAAAACCCCAAAACAAAATGCACACAAAACAAGCCTGCTAACACCTCAAACACATACGGAGAGGCGAGAAACATACAAGAATAAAGATAATAACAAGAAAGAAAACAGATCCGCCATAACAAACGGAAGGCAAAACAAAGTGGCAAAACATAACGAAGAGCACACGCCAACAGCCTGAAGGGCACATAATATGACAAACAAACGCACACGACATCCACAACCGAACACACAAACGCACAGAAACTGCACACCCACCCACCAGCCATACAAAGAAAACCCACAACACACACCGGAGCACGCAGGAACCGGGAAACAAAACCCACCCCACCCACTCACACACACACCCCATCCGCACCCCACAACCATGCACACAACAGGAAACACAGAATATACAGAAATCATTTGCGAGGAACAATGTGAGAAATGTACTTCTCCAGGAAAAAATCATAAGGATACTTTGCCTTGTAAGCTTCCCAGACTAGATCTTCAAGGTCGGTAGAGTTTTTGGAGGGGGTATCATAAACTCAGGAACATCAATATCGGGCGGCATCGGCCAACGCCCAAGGTCACTGACGCAAGTCGCATAACGAGGCCGGGGAGTGCCATCCACGCCCTTCAAGGAAGCAGACAACACTGGAGAAGGGGACGAGGGCTGCCGAGCCTGCCACACCGTCGCACACATCGGAGCAGGGGCCGGACGATGAGACTGTAGCACCTCCACGGAGACCGCAGGAGACATGGAAGAGACTGCTGGAGACGGAAGAGGCGGCAAGACCGCTGCCGAGGAAACGGATAAAGAGGAAGGGGCCACAGAACACCCATCCATCGAGCATCCTTTCTCAACAACATCACCAAGCCACCCCGCTCACCACCAACCACAGCAGGGGGAACCACCCCCCACGAAGAGCTGGAGCTATCCGACGCAGGCAATGCAGGCAATGCACCTGAAGCAGGACCCTTGGACACCAGACCAGAAGGGGAGGCCGAAACACCGGCACCGACATTCACAGGCAAGTGCACCTCCGCCACCACCATAGTGTGCACCACAACCGGAGCCACCCCACCTTCAACGGAAGGGCCACACTCGTCAAAGTCGCCAACTTCAGCCCACGCAGAAGAACGCCAGGAACGCTTAGGCTCGGGCCGCACATCATCAGACCCGGAGACAGACTCAGTGACACGCGCAACACTAGCCGGGCGAACCGACGGACGCCGCAGTACGGCAGCATCCACAACCACATGGGGCATCAGGCCAGGCACAGGAGGAAACGCTGGATCAACCCCAGCTCCCAGCACAGCCGGAACAGACGGCGAGGGCGCAGGGACCGGGACAGACACAGCAGAGGAAGAACTGGAAGACGAGGGGTCCGAGCAGACGGCAGTCGGAAGAGGCTCAAGGACACCAGCCGGAGCAGGCTGAGCACCAGGCGAGGACACAACCTCCGGAGGAGGTGCGACAACAACATGGGGCACAACAGGCGGAGCAACAGCTGACACAGAGGGCACCTCCTCAGCCGAAGAGACGTCCACATCCACCGAATCATCCCCCACAGGAAGCGGCGGAAAATCCTCCTCACTGAAGAGATTCACTGGCGCAACAGCAGGTGCAGAACAGTCAGCAGCCTGATGGCCCAAAAGGCCACAACGATAACACGTCCATGGCTGGCGGGCGTAAAACACCCGAACGTTGTACCCCATAAGGCGCACAGAGGATGGAATATCTGCCCGGAGTCTCATGCCCAGGGTGCGAATGTTAGTCCTCACACCCTTAAGTGGACTGGAAGACACCACGTTCACCCGCACACTAATCACTGTGCCAAACCAGCCAAAATACCTCCGCAGCAGACCCTCCGGAAACTCCAATGGAGCCCCATGCACACTAACATAAGTGAGTGCACCCCTGCGATCAGAGAGAGTCACAGTGTCTGCACCATCCGGCAGAGGTAATGTTCGCCCCTCGTATCGCCGGAGAAAATCGCGATATGCCATCTCTTCCGTGAATTTCACTATCGCCCGACAGGCCGTTACCAACTCGACCCTATAAATTGACAGCACAGGGACAGATAGCAAATCACAAGCAAGCGCAATCTCCGGGTAACCGGCCCGCACAGAGAATTCAAGTCCCACAGACTGAGCCCGGACGACAGGGGGTAGAGGGACCCCCATCGTAACTCCATGTCAGCACAGGCGGGCAGACACACACCCGCCCCAAACGGCCAAATTGGTAAACAACACCAACTGCCGGAGCGCCGAGGCAACACATCTGTCCCCTACCAAAGCTAGGGCCAGACTCCCAACTGTCAAGTTGTTACAGATCGTTGAGCGGTTACTCAGGGATTGCTAATGTTGTTGACTTCATTGTGTTGTTTTGATTTGTTTGACAGTGTTGATATTGTGTTAACGTAGTTTACCTTGTTTTGATTTCATTGTCTTGGAAACATAGTAACGTAATTTCATTTACTAAGTAACGTAAACATCTGTAATTGTTTGATTGAAATTGATTAGATCAATTGTCATTTGTCTGTCATCGTGTAACGTAATTAACTGAGTGTTGCACGGAAGACTGGTCTCAGTGACAGGTCTGTCCGTTGTCGTTTAACCGTGCTTCGTTATTGCTTGCTGCCGTTGTGACGAGCTGCAATTGCGTTTGGAGTGGTTGCCCACTTTGTTAAAAGTAGTTAGTGTCAGCAGCACCGCGAGCGGTCCACACTGGAAGCCTAGCCTTGTCAAGTGCCATGAGAGACATTAACGTAACGTATGATTATTCTTGCCATGTATCACTAGTATTAAGCTCCTATGAATAAACTGTTAGTGTTGTTATACGCACCCACCTCAGCTGGGTGCTGAGGTGGCTGCGGAGCCTCCTGTTGTGCGTGGTCCGGTTCCTCCTGTGGTAGAGGCTGCTGCCGTTCTGCATCGGGCGTCGGTTCGTCCGGCTTGTGGTGCCGGTACTTCTGGATCTGCTTCCGGCTCTGACGATCTCCGGCCGGAGCCCAAACGTTCCAGGCGTTCGTCTACTGCCTGGGCTGATGTTGAGGAATTCGGTGACTGTGGGTCTTCTGGTGTTGACGGCGTGGCTCCAGATGGGTCGTTGTCTCCTCGGTTGGTGGTGGCGGAGGTACATGTGCCTGCTGGGGCTGGTGCCTGTGTCTCGGGTGTGCCTCCTGTTCCTTCCCCGCCCGGGGGCTCTCCGCAGTGGGGTGTGGTGGCTTCCGGTGCCGGGGGTGGTGCGGATGCTGGTGCTGGGTGTGGCCTGGTGATGACTTTGAGAAAGGATGCGTGCCGCCGTGGTTCCCTGCAGTCGTCTGGTGGTGAGCCCGTGGCCGCTGTTGCCCCTGTGGTAGTGCCCTCTGTTGAGCCCTCTGTGTGTGCAACGGCGTGGCAGTCTCAGCGACCCTCGTCTGCTTCTCCAGTGTCGTCTGCTTCTTCGAAGGGCGTGGCTGGCGCTCCCCGGCCTCGTTATGCGAAGTGCGTCAGTGACCTCGGGCGTTGGCCGATGCCGCCCGATATAGTTGTTCCCGAGTTTATGATACACCAGCGGATGAGGGGGTCAAAAACCCTACCGACCATGAAGATCTAGTCTGGGAAGCTTACAAGGCGAAATATCCTCCTGTTTCCTTCCGGAGAAGTACGTTTCTCCCAAATGATTTCTGTATATTCTGTGTTTCTTGTTGTGTGCATGGTTGTGGGGTGGTGTGTGTGTGGGTGGGTGGGTTGTGTTTTATTTTCCGGTTCCTGCGTGCTCCGGTGTGTGTTCTGGGTTTTCTGTGTATGGCTGGTGGGTGGGTGTGCGGTTCCTGTGCGTTTGTGTGTTCGGTTGTGGATGTCGCATGTGCTTATTTATGCAATATTGTGTGCCCTTCAGGCTGTTGGCAAGTGTTTTTTGTTCGGTTTTGCCATTTGTTTTGCCTTCCGTTTGTTATGGCGTGCTTTACCTGTTGTCTGTGTTTGTTATTTATGTTTTGTTTGGTATGTATTGTGATTGTACTGTTATGTTCCTTGTTTTGCCTTTGTTGTCTGTTTTGTTTTCTGTAGGCTTTGTTTTGTGATGTTACTGTGATTGCTTGTTTGCCAATGTATTATGCTTTGTGCCTTCTTGTATGCTTATATTTTTTTATGCATTTATCGTGTTTGTGGTTTGTTGTGAAGTGCTGTCGGCCCTTCTGGCCGGTGGTCTATTGTTCTATTTGTTCTGTTCTGTATTGTTTTTTTGTATTTAAATTGCATGCTTTGCATGTAAAAATAATAAAAAAAAAAGTTCTGACTTTGCCATTGCCATTTGAAGTGATTAATTTACATGTTGCCTGGATTACTTGGACTCTAACAAAGTTCATGGCCATGCACATTAAATATAAATTTATTACATGTGAGAGCCTAAGAGCTACTCTGAGGATCCCCCCCCCCCCCATGGTACCAGAATCTCCACGACCCAGTGGATAGGGAGTGCCAAGGTTCTGGACTCCTGCAGCTGCTCTATGCATCCCTGTGCAGTCACTAAAGTATAATCTGCCCTTAGCATTCGTTTGATGCTAGTTCAGTCCTTCCTGACTGAGGTCACTTGTATTATTATTGAGATCACCTCTTGTGCCAACGTGGTGCTGGTAATAATAATAATGAAGCAGAATATTTTATAGAATTAAGTTACGATTACTTTCTTAAGCAACACATTAGGGAACCAACGCGGGAAAATAATATTTTAGATTTAGTGTTAACTAACAGGGAAACACAGATTAATGACATCGAAATAGAAGTGAGCTAGGGAACAGTGATCACAAAGAAATCAGATTTAGCATAGAGTGGAATAGGAGAATATAGAGAATGTAGGAGAATATTCTGTTAAAGTGCCAGATTTTCGAAAAGCTGATTTTTACAGCCAAAGAATTTTTTGGGTCAAATAGATTAGAAAGTCTTGGGCATGGAGGGTGGGGGCGGTCTTGGAGCGAGACATGAACCCAGCGATGGGTGATGTAAAAAGTGATTTCGAAGTGGATTCAAAATATAACTTATTTAAAAATATTATAAGCAAAGGAAAGGAACGTAGTAAACTATACAAATTGAATAGATCCAATACTAACGACCAAAAATGGATAACAAAGGATCTGAAGAACCTCACAGGTAGAAAGAGAGCGTGGTACAAAAGGATTAGGAATGGGGGAAGTCAGTCTAGAACAGGAATTTGTCCAACTGGTTAGAAATGTTAAAAAAGAGATAAGGAGGACAAAAAGAAACTATGAAGTTCGAATAGCAGGGCAAGCAAAGACAAATCCTAAAGAGTTTCTTCAGTTGTACCGATCAAAGGTTAGAGAAGAGATAGGTCCAATAAAAACTGAGACAGGTCAGATAATGGATAATTATGAAGAAGTGAGAAGTACTCACCTGGTCCATCACTCACCATGGTCCACCACTCATCATGGTCCACCACTCATCATGGTCCACCACTCATCATGGTCCACCACTCATCATGGTCCACCACTCACCATGGTCCACCACTCACTATGGTACACCACGCACCATGGTCCACCACTCACCATCGTCCATCACTCACCATGGTCCATCACTCACCATGGTCTACCACCCACCTGGTCCACCACTCACCATGGTCCACCACTCACCATGGTCCACCACTCACCATGGTCCACCACTCACCATGGTCCATCACTCACCATGGTCCACCACTCACCATGGTCCACCACCCACCATGGTCCACCACTCACCATGGTCCACCACTCACAATGGTCCACCACTCACCATGGTCCACCACTCACCTGGTCCACCATTCATCATGGTCCATCACTCACCATGGTCCACCACTCACCATGGTCCACCACCCACCATGGTCCACCACTCACCATGGTCCACCACTCACAATAGTCCACCACTCACCATGGTCCACCACTCACCTGGTCCATCCACCATTCATCATGGTCCATTACTCACCATGGTCCACCACCCACCATGGTCCACCACTCACCATGGTCCACCACTCACAATGGTCCACCACTCACCATGGTCCACCACTCACCTGGTCCACCATTCATCATGGTCCATCACTCACCATGGTCTACCACCCACCTGGTCCACCACTCACCATGGTCCACCACTCACCATGGTCCACCACTCACCATGGTCCATCACTCACCATGGTCCACCACTCACCATGGTCCACCACCCACCATGGTCCACCACTCACCATGGTCCACCACTCACAATGGTCCACCACCCACCATGGTCCACCACTCACCTGGTCCACCACTCATCATGGTCCACCACTCATTACGGTCCAACACTCACCATGGTCAACCACTCACCTGGTCCACCACTCATCATGGTCCACAACTCACCATGGTCCACAACTCACCATGGTTCACCACTCACCATGGTCCACCACTCACCATGGTCCACCACTCACCGTGATCCACCACTCACCATGGTCCACCACTCACCATGGACCACCACTCACCATGGTCCACCACTCACATGGTCCACCACTCATCATGTCCACCACTTACCTTGTCCATCACTCATCATAGTCCATCCCTCACCATGGTCCACCACTCACAATGGTCCACCACTCACCTGGCCGACCCCTCATCATGGTCAACCCTCACCATGGTCCACCACTCACCATGGTCCACCACTCACCATAGTCCACCACTCATGATGATCCACCACTCACCATGGTCCACCACTCACAATGGTCCACCACTCACCATGGACCACCACTCACCATGGTCCATCCCTCACCATGGTCCACCACTCACAATGGTCCACCACTCACCTGGCCGACCACTCATCATGGTCAACCCCTCACCATGGTCCACCACTCACCATGGTCCACCACTCACCATAGTCCACCACTCACGATGATCCACCACTCACCATGGTCCACCACTCACCATGGATCACCACTCATCATGGTCCAGTACTCACCTGGTCCA
>WNGS01168274.1:0-43260 GCA_020271785.1 Procambarus virginalis | reverse complement strand
ATCACATATGTTTCTCCCAGCATTCCTGCATTAGGAGTTTGCCTCTTATTAATATAGGACTAAGTAAGCCTAAAGGGTCAAATGGTTGGCTGACATACGAGAGTAATTTTCTCATGGTAAGGGATGAATTATTGGTTTGTACTGACTTGACATTCATCTCGTCAGTACCTGTGTTCCATTCCACGCCCAGAACTTTTAATTGATTAGGCACCTGATAACCCGGAAATTCTTTCTCGATTATCTGGTTTAATGATTTATTGTTTGAGGCCCATGATTGTAGTGGCATATTGGCTCCTAATAACTCACGGTTAGCCTCATGGTAAATTTCTACCAATTTAGATTTATCATTAGTAGTTCCCTGGAAATTATCGACATACAAGTTGTCACTGATCTCTGCCTTATAAGGACTATTTGACTTCTTCAAATGCAAATGTGTATCTAATGTGGCTTGAAGTAGAAACGGTGAGGAAGTCGCTCCAAAAAGCACAGAGGCAAACCGATAGGTTATGGCATCACTGTCAGGATCCAGTGGATCTTTAATCCAGAGAAATTTGGTGTAATTACGATCCTCCTCTTGCAAGCCTACTCTAAGGAAAGCTTTACTGATATCAGCAGTATAAGCGAAAATACCAGTGCGAAATCGTAACAGTACATCATGTAGCCTTTGTGTTAGGCTAGGTCCCGATTGGAGACTGTGTCATGTTCACAGAAAATGGTACCATCCGTTTTCTATGTGGCGGGGCTGGACGCCAGGAGAGAAGGTAAACAAAGCACACAGGACGCTACCAGCTTGGGAGCTACTCTATCATGTAATCGTTTAAGTATTAAAGTCAGTAACCAGGAATGACTTTACATCAACCTTACTACCAAGACTATCTCAGCTATACACAGACACCACACTGGCGACGAGGATGAACTGGGAACGCAGGTATTTTGTTCAACAAAACACAAGGAAGGAGCATGCTGTCTCGCCCAGAGAAAGGAGAAGCTGTCTGTGAGCACCATACCCGATGCTGTATGCAACCCCATGCTGTGTGCTGACTGTTGCTGTGTGCTGATCGTTGCTGTGTGCTGGCCGTTGCTGTGTGCTGGCCAATGCTGTGTGCTACCCAAGCTGTGCTGAGTGTTGCTGTGAGAGAGGAATCTGCCGACGCTGTGTACGAAACGACGCTTTGATGCAGTGTACAAAACCCGATGTTTTGGTTACGAAACGACGCCCGTGCTACAAATTCTTCACGCTGCCAACTGCTGTGCACTGCTGCTGCCAACTGCTGCTACTGCTGCCAACTGCTGCCTACTGCTGCCAACTGCTGCCAACTGCTGTGCCAACTGCTGCCACTGCTGTACCAACTGCTGACACTGCTGACCAACTGCTAACAACTGCTGTGTTGCTGTGAGTAGGAACAACACATGTACACAAGGGCTAGGTAAGAAGTCAGTTGCTGCTGTGTTGTGCACTGTTGTGAACTTTTGCATTAAAATGCTTGTGTGCTTTGCAAAATAAAGTAATTACAGTGAATTCTTAAATAACATATACAGTGCAGTAAGTGTTATATATTCTGAGGAACATTTTAAGTGATAATTTAAATTTATTCAGTAAAAAATGGCAAATATACCTCAGTTTCCTGCATTTGATCCTGACTGTGACCAGACAAACCTGTCACAGAGGTGGGTCAAATGGCTTAAAAGGTTTGAAAATTTGTTGATAGTTTCTGACATCAAAAGTGCTGAAAGAAAGCGTGCCTTTCTGCTTCACTATATGCAGGTGATAGAGTTTGTGACATCTTTGATACACTGAAAGACACTGGTGGTGCCAAAGATTATGACACTGCCAAGGCCAAATTAACTGAGCATTTCAAACCAAGGCAAAATACTGCTATGGAAATTATGCATTTCAGGAGAGCAAACAACTCTCTAATGAAACTGTTGATCAATACCATACACGTCTGCAGGGTTTAGCAGCCCACTGTGAGTTTGCTGATGTTGACAAAGAAATCAAACAGCAAATAATTGAAACATGCACATCTACACGTCTTCGTCGAAGAGCTCTAGAACTTGTTGATGATGAAAGTTCTCTTACCAAGATACTGGATATGGCTCGTCGAATGGAAGATGCTGCACGTGATGCTCGTGCCATGGAGTGCAGTGCCAACAACGGTTCTGCCACTGTTACTAACAGTCATGAAGTATGTAAGGTTCAGGGAGTACACCATGATCGTAGAAGATATCATGCCAAACCTAACATAAATTGAGCCGAGAACCACATCACAACTGGAGTCATGGAACAAGACTCAAGCAGTCACAACGACTCACATCAGAGGGTGTCAATATAAATGTTACAATTGTGGAGGAGACTACCCACACCAAGATAATGTTTGTCCTGCACAAGGTAAGAAGTGCTATGAGTGTAGAAAACTAGGTCATTTTGGTGCTATGTGTCGTTCCGCACTAAAGAAACCACAATCAATAAATAAAAGCAATGTACGAGGATCAAGTCATAGGAGTCGAGGTGGCAACACAATATTGCACCTCAAATCAAGAATGTTAATAATACAAGACACATTTCATTACAACCAGTCTCAGATGACAGTGAATGTGATTATATTATGGAGTACAATCAATCACAAAATGGAATGATCTTCCAAACAACCCAGAGACTATAGTATACATTGCTGGCATTGTCTCAAAATTCTCATTGACACTGGATCAAACATTGACACCATTGCTGAGTGCCACTATGAAAAATTTAAAAAACAGTTACCAAAGCTTGAAAAATACAATGGTAAAGCCACTGCCTATGCTTCAAAGGTAGCCTTACCAGTGATTGGAACTTTCACTGCAGAGATTAAGTCAAAGAATGCAATGCTCATTACTACATTCCATGTTGTTAGGAATGCAAAGGAGTCTTTACTCAGTTACAAGACTTCAACCAAATTGGGGCTACTTCAGCTTTCTAATGCTGTAGCAGTGGAATCTGCAAACAATGTTGATGCTATTGTTGCTGAATTTTCTGATCGGTTTAAATCCATAGGTTGTTATACTGATAGCAAGGTACATCTGCATATCAACCCAGATGTAATTCCAGTTGCCCAACCACATCGCCGACAACCATTCCATACTCGCAAGAAAGTCGATGCCGAACTGGATAGGCTGATAGAACTAGATATCATTGAACCGGTAACAGGCCCAACACCATGGGTAAGCCCAATTGTCACTCCACCAAAGCCGAAGAATCCAGATGAGATACGCATTTGTGTAGACATGCGTGTTCCCAACAAGGCAATAATGCGTGAACGCCATCCTACACCCACTGTAGATGATATACCGCTTGAATGGTGCAACTGTATTCAGCAAGTTAGATTTAAACAAGGGCTATCATCAGCTTGAACTTGATGATGAGAGTCGATTCATCACAACGTTTACGACACATCGAGGTCTGTATAGGTACAAGCGCCTGAGTTTTGGTATTAACAGTGCTGCTGAAGTATTCCAGCACATCATCAGCCAGGTATTGCAAGATATACCTAATGCTGACAACATGTCTGATGACATCATTGTTTATGGCCGTACCCAAGCTGAACACGACAAAGCTCTTCGTGCAACATTGCAACGCTTACGAGAAAAGAATTTGACGCTAAGCCGAGCAAAGTGTGAGTTCAATCAACATAAAATTGAATTCTTTGGACATGTACTTAGTGACAAAGGTCTGTCTCCAGATCCTAAGAAAGTTGCAGATATCAAGAATGCTGCACCTCCTTCAACATCCACTGAAGTACATAGTTTTCTGGGAATGGCAAACTACTGTTCTCGCTTCATTCCAGATTTTGCTACCATTACGAAGCCTCTACGTGAGCTCCTGAAGAAAAATGCATCATGGTACTGGAGCGATGTCGAGCAAAATGCATTTGATGCTGTGAAAGATGCACTAGTAGAAAATGCGACTGCTGCATACTTTGATCCATCAATGGACACTGAGTTAACGGTGGATGCTAGTCCTGTTGGTTTAGGTGCTGTGTTAGCCCAACACAAACCTGGTCAACCAGATTCCAGAGTAGTAATTGCCTACGCCAGCCGTTCTCTCACAGATGTTGAGCAACGATACAGTCAGACAGAGAAGGAAGCTCTTGCTCTTGTATGGGGCTGTGAACACTTCAATGTGTATCTGCTTGGTGCACCCTTTACCACGATAGTCACTGACCACAAACCGTTGGAGACCATCTTCAATAATCCAAAGTCCAAACCACCAGCTCGCATTGAGAGATGGGCTCTTCGTCTGCAACCATACAACTTTACGGTGAAATACAAGCCGGGTGCAGGCAATCCCGCTGATTACATCAGTCGACATCCTGCCAACAGTTTCACCATCACCAAGCATCAGCAAGTTGCCGAGGAATATGTACACTCTGTAACCTGTGATGCAGTCCCAAGGCTCTCACTCTTGATGAAATCCGTACTGCAACCCTAGAGGACCCAACTCTGCAAGCAACAGTGGATGCATTGACTAAGAAAAAGTTTCCACGCATCCCACCCTCAGGAGTTGACCAAGATGCATTCAAAGCACTTGAACGCATCCAGACAGAATTAAGTGTTACGCAACAACGCGACACCGTGCTGCGAGGTACTCGTATCGTCATTCCAGCTGTTCTCCAGCAACGTGCTCTGAAGCTTGCACATCAAGGACACCAAGGTCTTGTAAGGACCAAACAGCTGCTACGAGAAAAGGTGTGGTTTCCTGGCATTGATCGTCAAGCTAAGGACATGCATGATGCCTGTGTCCCTTGCCAAGCTGCAGTGGATACTTCAAGACCAACACCTCTACAACCTTCACCACTACCTGCTGCACCATGGATGGAAGTATCGATGGATTTCTGTGGACCGCTACCAACTGGAGAGTACTTGATGGTAGTCATTGATGATCACTCACGTTATCCAGAAGTAGAAATCATCACTTCCACATCTGCAAAGGCTGTCATCCCGAAACTCGACAAGATCTTTTCAAACTTTGGCATTCCTGAAGTTGTCAAGACGGACAATGGACCGCCATTTAATGGACAAGACTTTGTCAACTTTGCTGAGCATATTGGATTCAAACACCGCCGTGTGATGCCACTACATCCACAAGCAAATGGAGAAGTCGAGAGATTCATGCAACCTCTCATGAAAGCGGTACGCTGTGCTCATGCCGAAGGACGATCCTGGAAACAAGCTATGTATGCTTTTCTCAGGAACTACCGTGCAACACCGCATGGAACACTGGGCAAGTCGCCTGGCGAACTTTTATTTGGACGTCCTATGAGAATCGCACTACCTGTCATGCCAGCCAAAGTAACGGATAAACGTCTCGCTCAGAAGGATGCACTAGCGAAGGGCAAAATGAAAATTGCTCATGATCAACGTGCAAAGGAACAATTCATAAAGGTTGGAGATACTGTTCTCGTTAAAAAGAAAAAAGAGGGAAAGTTAGATATGCCGTATGATACAAAACCATATAAAGTGATTAGTGTAAAAGGAACTATGGTAACAGCGAGTAATAGAGATCATAGTATAACACGTAATATGGCTTATTTCAAAGTGATTCCAACTAGTGTAGAAAATGATGAAGTGCAAAGTCGTGCAAAAGAAAAAGAAAAAATGAGTTATAACTCGATAAACAATTCATCGAGGGATATTCTTGTACTTAAGGACTCTCGTCCAAAACGTCATGTTAAACGCCCTACACGATATGATGATTAATTGTGTTCCTATGTAATGCAAAGTATTTACTTGTTATGCTGAACTAAATTTAATATTGTTTGAATAATGCAGATCTCTCATTCAATATTTTGTAACTTTGTATTACAGTTTCTTTCATGTTTGTTTAACATTGCATATGTATTTTTAACATTGAAATCCTTTGTGGTAAAGATTGTTTAAATTCTTTGTGTATTTAATTAATGTTAAATGTATGCAATATCTCTTGACATGTTAATAACTTACTTTGTGTCAATAACTTTGCTTTGTGCTACAAGCATGGTAGACAACCTGTATTCATTCTTTTTAAAGAAAAGGAGGGATGTCATGTTCACAGAAAATGGTACCATCCGTTTTCTATGTGCGGCGGCTGGACGCCAAGGAGAGAAGGTAAACAAAGCATACAGGACGCTACCAGCTTGGGAGCTACTCTATCATGTAGTTATTTAAGTATTAAAGTCAGTAACCTGGAATGACTTTACATCAACCTTACAACCAAGACTATCTCAGCTATATACAGACACCACACATGTCACCTCTGTGAATTATATAAAACTACAGAAAACCTATTGGTCCATATGCTTTTGCCAATTATATCACCTTTAATAATTAAAGAAAACTGCAGATGGCCAATTAGCTCATAATTAGCACCAAGTATTCAGCCACTTCTACACTTCAATTATGTCAATCTTCGCCTATCTATAGAATGCAGTTAAAGATGACTTAATATGTATGAAATATTTTTGGTGTCCAGTCAAAGATCACATTTATACCTAATTTTTTTTAGTGTATATTTAAAGATTGCTTATTGAGAATAAGAACTAATAAAACTGCAAAAGGCCTATACACAAGAATAAAGTTAAATACAGAAGGCCTATTGGCCTATACACAGAGGCATCACCTATTTATATCCACCCCAGCTTTAATGGAATAATCATTCAGGAACCAGCTCAATATCCCAAACATAATACTTGACTATATGAAATTTAAATTTAAGTCCATTGTTTTCTTGTAATAGTTCAGCAATAAATACCCTGACTAAATCCATTCATTGCGAGAGTCTAGCAAGGGGTACATAATGCCCCATACTCTACACCAGCATGATTAGATCAGCACTTCCAGCATTAATTACTCTTATAGCAGGAATATCTCCAAGCACCCTGGACCAGCGGGAACACCACTCAATTGAGATCTCCAAGTTACCCACAAACCTTACAAGGAGATACCAAAGCTACTTTAGCCTTACAAAGAAGTACCAAAGCTACCTTAGCCTTACAAAGAGGTACCAAAGCTACCTTAGCCTTACAAAGAGGTACCAAAGCTACCTTAGCCTTACAAAGAGGTACCAAAGCTACCTTAGCCCTTACAAAGAGATACGAAAGCTACCTTAGCCCTTAAAAAGAGATCTACATGAACTCTACAAATGGTCAGAAGACTGGCAAATGCTTTTTAATGTATCGATAAATGCAAGCCCTTGCATGTGGAGCATAACAATGCATATCCCAACTACCCAATTAGCAGCATTACCTTGCAGCAGATTGATGACGAAAAGGACCTTGGAGTCAAAATCCACCATTCACTAAAAGTTGCACAAAAACTGGAGCAGCAGTAAAAAACTAACCAAATGCCTAGAAATTATCAAGCATTCCTTTAACTTTAAAGAAAAGAAGATAGTTATACAAGTTTATAAAACTCTGGTGCACATCCACCTGGATTATTGCATCTTCAGAAAGACACAGCATCAATGGAGAAAGTTCAACACCAGGCAACAAAAACAATTCCAGAACTAAATCAACTCTTCTTCTTCTACTCGAGAATAGGTGCAGTTTGCATGAAGGGTTAACCCTCCCAATGACTGCACCAGGACAGATGTAAGGAGACGCGTTGACGGTTAGGAGGAGAAGAAAGTCAAAAGCGGTAGATGTGACAGGCCGTAGAGAGAGGAGTGGCGACGAAATCAGAGGCGGATGTTAGAGGAAGACACCCTGCACCGGGGGGCGGGGCGACGCGGTCACGGCAGCAGCAGATCCACGCATGGTGTAGCAGTGTGCACAAGACAGAAACTGATACTTCTTCGGAAACTTGTGAATCGGAAAGCGCAAGCAGTACGCTTCCCAAATCACGCACAGGTCGGCGGGCAGCCGGCCTCCAGGTGGCGCCTTCGGCTGAGACATCCTATCCAGCACCCTATAAACAAACTCCTTCTCTGACGATACCCAGATAGTGGACGAGCACCACGGGATCGGAAGCACCTGGGCATCCCGATAAGGGCCCAACTCCAGACCCCTCACAGGGCTCGAGCCGTGCAGACGGGACTAGGCAACCCTCCAGACCGGAGCAAGGAAGAAGGGGGAATAGCAGGGGAAGCAGGCGCGGCATCGACCCCACCACCGGGCACAGGAGCCGAGGCCCCCCGGCGCACATCTTTCCGCAACATCACGACGAGGTCCCGATCATCAGGGACAACCCCCCACTGCGGAGATCCATCAGCAGGTGACGCAGGAGGGGGGGCACAAGGAAGCAACTTCGGAGCCCCGCAAAGCACCATCATCCACGGCGGGGGACTCCAGAGCACCATACTCCCCTATCTCCTCCCAAGGCACACCACGAAGGGGAGACACACTCCGAGCTCGCTGCGAACGCTTCGAGACAGGCCGCACCACACTACGCCCAGCAGGCCCTTCCGCAGGCACGGCCACCATCTTCACATCCACACAGGCCACACCCGCACCGTCTGAAGAGTCCACAGAGGCCACATCATCCACACTGTCCACATCATCCACGGAAACAGCCTCAGAACACCGACGCGCACGCTTCTGCAAAGGGACGGAAAGAGCAGAACTACAGTCGTCAACACACACAGACACGGCAGGCACCTCACCATGCCGAAGCACCCCTTCCAAAACAGCAGAACCCGCGTCCCCAGGAGCCGGTATCACATCCACAGGCGGGGGTGGGACATGGACCTCCACCGGAACACCCTTCACTACACGCAGCGCAGGAGATGGCCCGACACCCACACACACCGGCTCAACAACTCCAGGGGCCACAGTAAGCACCGGACGTGCCGCACGGGATGTAGAACTCGCCTCAACAGGCAGAGCAGCAGACAGGCAATCAGGCGCCTCAGGCACAGCACCCACACCGCCCTCAGACCCGTCTGACCGCAACAGGGGCGGAAAATCCTCCACACGAAGAACATGCACCTGACCAGTCGCTCCCACGTCGCACACCGCAGCCAGATGACCCTCGTGACCACACCGATAACAGGTGCGCGGTTGACCCCGGTACTGGCAGCGGAGCGTGTAACCCAACACGGATATCAACGATGGGACACTACACCTCAGCGACATCATCAGGGTGCGGGAGCCGTCAAGCATACCAACACAGTGCCCGGCAACGACCTTGTTCCAACGAATACTTAACACTGTCCCAAATCGGAAGGGGGCACCATGCACCGCCACAGACGTCAAGGTGACACTAAGATTTACCACCTTAACGGAGCCAGCAGAAGCAAGGAGAGGGTAAACACACCCCTCACACCGCTCAAGAAACGCCTGAAAGGCAGCCTGGAGGTGGAACTTAACCACAGCATGGTGGCCCTGAAGCAGCTGGATGGCCACCAGGTCAGACAGCTGCACACGCAGCACGTCCACCAGGGCGACACCAACCAATGAATGGTCCACCAGCACTGTAAATGCGAGATCAGCCGACAGCGTCCTCTTCATGGGAGGCCGAGACGTCCCCATGGCGAAGCAAACGTTACCCTGTCAGTGGCAAACCACCACCAGCAGGGCAAACAAGCAATCACCCAACGGAAACACTAGCCAGGAGCTGAGAGACATCAGGAACGTCCGACCAGGCCGGCGGTCACCACGCAACTCCAAGTCAACTCTCATACTTCGACAGGTTGAGGGCCACAGAGCTAATAACACTGCAAGCCAGACATGACATGGCTGATCTCGTCGAAACGTTCAAAATACTGAACAATTTGGAGGATGTCCTGACATCTTCAAAAGGTCAGATGTAAGACAAACAAGGAGCAAAGGTTTCAAGCTCAACAAACTAAAATGTAAGACTAAGAACAGGAGATGCTTTTCACTCATAGCATGAAAAACTAGAACCGCCTACCCGTCGATGCTATAAATGCCAATACTCTCTTAAATTTAAAAATACAACTAAAAAAGATCAAGGAAAATTGAGGGACCTTTGATAGGCTTCCTGTCCTCGTCGAGGCCAGTAGTGTTAGTGGCCCTCAGATAAATAGCATACCCCTCATTTTTAATACCATCCCACGCTGTTGCTGTTGTGTTGGACTAGCAATTTCTAAAATCTAGTTATTGCATAACCAACTTCAATTTTTAATACCATTTCACTTTGTTAGTGCTTTTCCGTTTAGCTGTTTCCAACAAACAGTTCCCTCACCCAACCCAACCTAACCTAACCCAACACAACCTAAGCTAACAACTAAAGCTAAATTATACAAAATTTAACAAAATATAACCTTTTTCATTTACATTTAAGTTAAATCCAACAAAATTTACCCTAATTAAAATCAAAGCTGAATTTGACTGTTAAGAGCTCTTAACATCTATTTCCAACATCCAATTCACCCTGGGACAGCTAATTTTTACAACTATATTCTTAGAAATAAGTTATTACAGAGAATTTTCCTCATAGTCCCTCAACTCAACCACCTTGGGACCTAACCTCGAACACGACATTTTTAGGGAAATTTTGATTTGGATATAAACCAAACTGACCTGTACCTAACTTTCCTGACTTTGTTCAATATTACAACTATATTGTTAGGAAAGTGTTGTTTTTGGACATTATCTGAACTGTCCTGGACGTAACTTCTGACAGCAGGACTTGGTTCAATATTCTTACCATTTTTTTTTTAAGACATGGTCTTACAAACCAACCTGTCCTAACCTCTAATACTTAGACCAGAGCTTTTTTTGCAACTATGTAGTTGTTATTGCGCATTTTCCCTACACCAGTTCAACCCAGCAAGCCTAAACCTAACCTCCCATATCTGGATGTAAACTCTATTTTACATCATATTCTTAGGAAAATAATATTCACTATATCCATACCATTAACAAAACCTAATTTTCCTTAACCTAATCCATTACTGGGTTTATAACCCCACATCTAACCTGGAAATAATGCTATATTTCTGAAGGTAAGAATATATTATTATCTTAATTTGCCCAAGTTTCGAAAATGTAGGTGGGTTTTACAATTATGTTTGAGAGAAGCTATTTATATATTGAATATTACGAACACGATGATTGGATGTATATACAGTATGAGAATAATATATTCTTACCCTAAAAATAGAGCAAAATTTCGAGGTTAGATGTGAGATTATAAACCCAATTATGGATTAGGTTATTGAAAATTAGGTTATGTTGAAAATTAGGTTATGATCAGGAACATAATGATTACAAATACCTGTTACTCAGATCACAACTTAATTGAAGTTATGACAACCATGGGGAATAGACCTTCAAAACCAGTCCAGATTCCCGGTGGAGGAGATTTCAGCAAATTCAACTTCAATAATAAACAGATAAACTGGGAGCAAATAAACCAGGACTTCACAGAAATAAACTGGGAAGAACAGCTAGGAAATGCGAACCTGAACCAGTGCCTGGAAAAAATAAGCTCAGTAGCACTAGAAATATGTTCAAACCGCATAACTCTAAGAAAAAAGAGAAAGAGATGCAGATTGGAACGAGAACGTCGTTCCCTATATAGGCGAAGAAAATGAATCGCGGTACAACTTGAGAGTCGCACCCTATCTCAGGAACGGCGAAGAAGGTTAGGTAGCGAAATAGGAAAAATTGAACTCAAGCTACAAAAAATCATACAAAACGCAGGAGAGGGAAAGAGAGCAAAGGGCCATCAGTGAAATAGAGAGAAACCCGAAATATTTTTTCTCCTATGCAAAATCAAGATCAAAAACCACATCTAGTATCGGGCCCCTGCGAAAGGAAGATGGAACTTTCACCGATGACAACAAAGAAATGAGCGAGCTACTGAGGAAGCAATATGACTCTGTCTTCAGCGAGCCATTAAACGCACTAAAGATCGATAACCCAAATGAATTTTTCATGGATATGATACCAACATCAAATCATATATCAGACGTCACCCTATCCCCACTGGATTTTGAAGAAGCCATAAACAGTATGCTTATGCACTCCGCACCAGGCCCGGATTCTTGGAACTCCATATTCATCAAGAACTGTAAAAAACCACTATCGCAGGCCCTTCACATTCTGTGGAGACAAAGCCTAGATACTGGCGTTATTCCTGATATACTAAAAACAGCAGAGATAGCACCACTTCATAAAGGAGGAAATAAGGCAGAGGCAAAAAATTACAGACCGATAGCACTAACATCGCACATCATAAAAATTTTTGAGAGAGTGCTAAGAAGTAAGATCACAAAATACATGGAATCACAGCATCTCCATAACCCCGGACAACATGGTTTCAGAACAGGGCGCTCTTGCCTGTCGCAGTTGCTGGACCACTATGATATGGCATTAGATGCTATGGAAGACAAACAAAACGCTGATGTAATTTACACAGATTTCGCAAAAGCTTTTGATAAATGTGACCATGGTGTTATTGCCCATAAAATGCGCTCAAAAGGAATTACCGGAAAAGTAGGCAGATGGATCTACAATTTCCTGACCAACAGAACCCAATGTGTAATAGTCAACAAAATAAAATCCAACCCGTCAACCGTTAAGAGCTCAGTCCCCCAGGGTACTGTGCTTGCTCCAGTACTTTTTCTCATCCTCATATCGGACATAGACAAGAACACAACCTATAGCACTGTATCATCCTTTGCAGATGACACTAGGATCTTCATGAGAGTAGGCAACATAGAGGACACGGCGAACCTCCAGTCAGATGTAGATCAGGTCTTTCTATGGGCTACAGAAAATAATATGGTGTTTAACGAAGACAAGTTCCAGCTCATGCGCTATGGAAAAAATGAAAATATAAAAACGGAAACCACGTACAAAACTCAGGCAAATCATAACATAGAACGAAAAGGCAATGTAAAGGATCTGGGTGTACTCATGTCGGAAGACCTTACCTTTAAAGAACACAATAAAGTAGCCGTCACAACTGCAAGAAAAATGACAGGTTGGATAACAAGAACTTTTCACACTAGAGATGCTATACCGATGATGACACTTTTCAAAACGCTTGTGCTCTCTAGAGTGGAGTACTGCTGCACAATGACAGCCCCTTTCACTGCTGGTGAAATTGCTGACCTGGAGAGCGTGCAGAGATCCTTTACTGCTAGAATCCACTCGGTAAAACATCTAAACTATTGGGACCGACTAAAGAGCCTAAATCTGTATTCCCTTGAGCGCAGGCGGGAGAGATACATAATAATTTACACGTGGAAAATATTAGAGGGGCTGGTCCCAAACCTGCACACAGAAATAACATCACATGAGACCAGAAGACATGGCAGGATGTGCAGAATACCCCCGTTGAAAAGCAGAGGTGCAACTGGTACTCTGAGAGAGAACTCTATCAACATCAGAGGCCCGAGACTGTTCAACACGCTTCCACTACACATAAGGGACATAACTGGCAAACCCCTCACAGTGTTCAAGAGAGAACTGGATAAGCACCTCCAAAGGATACCTGATCAACCAGGCTGTGACTCATACGTCAGGCTGCGAGCAGCCACGTCCAACAGCCTGGTTGATCAGTCCAGCAACCAGGAGGCCTGGTCGATGACCGGGCCGCGGGGACGATAAGCCCCGGAAGCACCTCAAGGTATCCTCAAGGTATGTTATTGGCATGGATATAGTCAATATCACTTTCCTAGGAATATGATATAAATGCACGGTCGTAGTCCTAATTTACCCTACTGGCTCACACCTACCATTAATGACGTAGCGGTGGAAGGCGTCCTTGACGTGCCCTCCTGCACGCTAGCTCACACCTACCATTAATGACGTAGAGATGGAAGGCGTCCTTGACGTGCCCTCCTGCATGCTAGCTCACACCTACCATTGATGACGTAGCGGTGGAAGGCGTCCTTGACGTAGGGGGTGTAGTTGTCCACACCAAACAGTCTCTGGGTGTTGGTTTCGTTCTCAGTGAAGAGCAGCGGCGCTTCTGTTGTGCTCTGAAGTAAAGATACAATATATTACCCGGAGTTCACAACAGTGTTTATAGTGATCATTTTGTTATGTTTACCTGAATTTACCTGAGGGACATAAAAACTAGTGACCTCGACAAGGGCAGAACGCTTGTGTCTTGTCAAAGGTCCTTCCCACATATGCTCTGATGATCTTTTTCTGTTGGATTTTGCAACTTAACAGACTTGAGATTTACTGCTCTGGCAGGTAGGCTGTTCCATGGGTTTATAACTATGGGTGAAACCACAATGATTTCTTTATCGTTGAAGGAGGTGTCTGATGGACACCACAGAGTATACCAGTATGCTGTACCTCAGTATACCTACATGCTGTACCTCAGTATTCCTACATGCTATACCTCGAAGTATTCCTGCATGCTGTACCTCAAAGTTTAGATATCTTACTAGCCATAAGATATCTTTTATTTACTCTGGTGTACTAGTCATATATATTATTGTATTTTGTTTAACTAATTAAATTTAGCATTAGCTTACAAACCATTTTGAATAAGCATATTTGCCAGTTAATTAGTAATTCAAATTGGGTAACCAGCATTCCCCTTCCTGCCCGACTCATCAACCCATCCTCAGACCAAAACCATTTCATCCAGTGGTCGACTCCAAAGATGAATTCATCAATTTTAACATGCTGTTCATTCAAAATAGGATCAAATTCTCAAATATTAATTAAAATCATTTATATAGCATATTGTGCTAATTTAGGCATTGGTTAGGTTAGGTGTTTAAATTCTGCTGGCGATTATTTGAATTTGTAGGACGTGGATGAAGCATTTACAGCGTTGTGGTTTGAACCAAAGTCGTCAGCGAAGCACTTGTTCTGGAAGTGTTTGGACATCATCAGTTGTGAGTCGTGTGTAACAGCCCATCCTCGCAAACAAAGATCATATGAACATAAGAACATCATAAGAACATTTGTTGATAACTGGTAACAATTCTATGGATGAAATGACATGCATGCTCGGGATGGGGTGCATCTATTTAGGGTTGGGGTTGTTGCCAACTCGTTAGAACCTGTGGTGGGAGGGGGGGGGTTTGTTTGGGTTTAAACTGTTAGTAGATAGTGGCATGGGAATTGATATGGAGAAAGGAGTTAATAAATGTATGTGTTTGGGGGGAAACAAATTGGCAAAATGATCAGAGGAGAAGGGCCTCAAAATAACAATTCACCTAGGGTATATTACACGAATGTCAGAGGTTGCCCTCTGAGCTAGCTTACATTTATTAGATAGTGGAAGAAGTAAGTAAGTAATTATCAATAGAAGGCACCAAACCGGGAAGGCTATGTAGCACTATCAAATGTGTGGGATAATCAGAGGGCGCTAAATATCACCAAGGTTGCCAATACGAGAACAAAAACGCATAAGGCGAACGATATCAAAAGTATCAGAGTCGCCAAGAATTCTATCGAGGGACAAGCGACCGCGGGGGATGGTCGGAAAGCAAGACACATGCTCGTCCTGGAAGTCAGGACATTCAAAAAGGATATGCATGACCGTAAGAAGGACAATGCAATGTGGACAATAAGGAGCAGGGCGGCGCTCCATTAAGTGACCGTGAGTTAAACGGGTATGGCCAATACATAAACTAGACAGAGCCGTTTCCCACCGCCGGTTACGGTGGCAGGAGGAAAGCCACTGGGACACACGACTCTTAAGAGTACGCAGTTTGTTATCAATAACAGAAGACCAATAACTCTGCCAGCAGGCAAGGATGGAGGCATGAATAACTGGGTAAAAGTCGGAATAAGGAATAATTTTTCGAGAGATGGGACAAGCGCGGATAGCTTCCTTAGTGGCAGCATCCGCACGCTCATTTAAAGAGACACCAACATGGCTGGGAACCCAGCAAAATGCAACTGACTTAAATTTACTGGAGATAAGAAACAGCCAATGTTTGAATCTCAACAACCACTGGGTGGACCGGATTAAAGGACCCTAACGCCATGAGGGCACTACGAGAGTAAACTACCACCAGAAACGAGGATTGACACTGGGAAAGCAGGAGACGAAGAGCATAGAGAATAGCATACAGTTCTGCTATGAAGATGCTAGCCTCCGGAGGAAGGCGACACATATAAGTGTGGTAAGGAAAAACAACAGAGTAGCCCACACGTCAGCAGACTTTGACCCCTCGGTGAAGATGGGAACGGAGTGAGGAGTGAGAAGAAAAGTGCTCAAGGAAGAGGCGTTTCAGAACTGTAGGAGGGGTAAAAGCTTTAGTGATGCGGGTCAGAGAAGTACAAAATTTGGGAAGGGGGACCCTCCACGGGGGCAAGGAGGGAACAATATGAGGAAAACATTGGTAATATGAGCTGAAAGAGAATCTTGTAAGCGAGACAAACGGACAGAAAAAGGAAGGAGGTGAAGAGGAACAGGAACGACAGGAGGGGTAAAAGTCAAAGCACGATAGAGGCGAGAGTGAGGATGCTGTAAGGAGTGCGCAAGATAGCGAAGACTGTAGCGATCACGGCGATCCTGGAGAGACAGAAAGCCAGTGTCAGTGTACAAGCTGAGGGTAGAAGTTGAACGAAAAGCACCAGAGCTGAGGCGCAACCCAGTATGGTGCAAAGGATCAAATAAAGAATAAATAAATATGTTTATTCAGGTAAGGTATATACATACAAGTGAGGTTACATTAATGGATCGAATTATAGGTAGAGCTAGTACATACAATGCCTAAAGCCACTATTACGCAATGCGTTTCGGGCAGGAAGAACATTAATATCTAGAACTTAATATTAATAGAGGATAAAGAATAAAATGTGTTGAGAACAAATACAAATAAAGATAAAAAAAAAAAAGGGGGANTAGTCCACATAGTATGACCTAAAAAATCCTGGAATGTATTAGATCAGGAAGGAATCATGTGTGTGTGAGTGTGGAGGTAAAGGCGCCAAGCACCCCATGTAAGAGAAAGTGTAAAGGCGAAGGTGATACAACGAGAGACGGAGCAACGCCAGGTGATGATGTCACCACTGGGTGCTTGGGGCTCAACCCCCGCCACAGAGGTGGGAAGGGAGCAGATAGTGTCAGTCGTAAGAGTCAGAAAAAGCAGCTTGGTCTGGGCTTAATGTAGCGGGGGCTACAGAGCACTGCCTTCCATCTCAGTCCAACTCGGGGACCTGGTCGCCCAGCCTACGAGTCTGAGAAGTTAAATGAGGGTCAGAGAACGGCATAAAAACGAACAGGTAAAAAAAAATTCCACAAATAAACCCCATACCCACATGAAGCGACAATTAGAGGATAACACCCAACAAGACTGGGAGCCCCCCCCCATTGGTTCATCGTGGGTATACACCCTGCAATCTCCATCTTTAAGAACCGTCTGACCATCGAGATCGGGCTCAGCAACGAAGGCAAAGTTTAACAATAAAAGTGTAACCTTGCTCGACAACGTCGGGTACCACAGTTCTATGGGGGAGAGAGAGTGTCTTCCCGAACACCCGGTGTCAAAACAGAAGAAGATATCGGAAAGAGTAGTCAAGAATGGCGTGCGGAAATGAAAATGAAAATTGAGGAAGAGGAAAAGCAACTAGCAAAGTTAGTCAGGACAGCAGCATGAGCATAAGGCTTCAAAATCCGTCCCAAAGAGCATCACACTCCAGCAGCCGCTCATCAAGCCCCCTCACCACGACATCGGGCTGGAAAGGGATGGGGGGTCTTACTGTTAAATGGTTGCTTTGATCTCCTG
This sequence comes from Procambarus virginalis, assembly GCA_020271785.1. Classification (NCBI taxonomy): domain Eukaryota; kingdom Metazoa; phylum Arthropoda; class Malacostraca; order Decapoda; family Cambaridae; genus Procambarus; species Procambarus virginalis. Next base: position 25,631 of record WNGS01168274.1, on the reverse strand, counting down.
TGAATTAACTCAACTGTTCTTGAATAAGCATGCACAAATGTACCCACAAGTTTGCACAGAAACCAGCTCGCTGGCCACAAGAAAATTGTTCCGCGCTGCTGCAACGTTATTTTAACATCCTATCACAAAGGGAATGGGAGAGGGAAATTAATCTACCTTCAAAAAAAGGGTCCTCGTATATCTTGGGTTCTCCAAACCACACTCTAGAAATCCCAGGCGGGACAGAAATGGTTGGGCGCATTTCCTATTACCTAAAGACCCTGTTCACCTAGTAGCAAGTAAGTACCCAGGAGTTCGCTTGTTGTGGGGATGTCCTAGGGGGTCTGTAATTTGACCTTGGGGGAACCTCGATATAAACCTAACGTGATTAACACTCTGGCTGCCTGTCCCTCGACACAATGAATTATTATTATTATTATTATTGAGAAAATCCACTGGGACTATAGTGTTGCGAACCAATGACCCCGGCATTGTCTGTCGCATACTCTCCACTAATCAATCACTGACTTGTGGATGGTCATACAACCGGATTCCTACTGAAATCACAGTAAGAGTGTGTTCCTTGCAGAGATGAAGTTCTCCCAACTTTCAGCCAATCACAGTATAAAATTCGGGAGACTCAGTGCCCTCGCCTCAAGTACGTTTGGCGGAATTTTGCCGCCTCTAAACCGAATCAATCCGCCATATTTGCTGCAGAAGTTCTGCCTCCTCCCCACCAAACTCAAAACTGATACAATTCAAATTTTCGGCATCTCGCCTCCCTCTGAGTATAATCAAAAAACTAGGTGCCTTCCAGGCTATGTACAAGGGTAAGTATGAACTACAGTTCATACTCAACCTTGTCGGGAGTCGGGAGAGGAGTGTATCTTGCTAGTACATATAACACAAGGTAATGCAGGGAAAATAATCCAGGACAAGTATACATTTCTTATAAAAAGGAAAGGGGCAGTTTAAAGGACAGAAAACCAATCTTTGATATATTTGGATTTGTGCTCTGTTCATCAACGTAGCACTTATTTATTTCTATTTTTAAATGAAATCGTTGATAAATTATTGAGCAAATCAACATAGAAATTAACAATTAAATCTCATGACAAATGGGATTGGTTTAGTCGTCCATACAGAACTGTTTCGCTGAATAATTCTCGGCAAGTAGAAAACAAATAATTGTTATTATATCCTATCATCAAGAGCTACGAATATTCAGGGCTGCCAGGTTGCATAGTCTAATGGTCGACCTGAACCTATGATGTATTGAGGGAAAATCTAATTTGTGGAAAGTGGTGAAACAAATTAACAATCCAATCATCAATGAATTTAGGGCTGCAAATTTAGGCAATCCAACTAACAAGGATGGGAATGTGGTCAAAGCCATGACCTTTCTCAGGAGCACAAAAAGGAGGAGTGAGTTCATTGGTTATTTCCTCTGTGATGTTGTGTAATATTGAAACATAAAAACGGAATTTAATTTCCGGAAGATGTCCCTCTAGTAGCTTCGATTTCCATCTCACACAAAAAATAGACTTAATTAAAAGCTGTCTATATTGAAATTAAATTAGGATATTGTTACAGTAATCTCCTGCTTAGACATTAGATTCTGCCTGTTCCCCCTAATGCCTATTCACCGACGTATCTGCATGCTTCAACAACAACAACGACCAACAACAATACGTGTTCAAAACGTATGGGGTGTCTAGACAGACATCACCCCACTCCACCCTCTAGTACCCATGACACCTTTTTTTTTTGGGGGGGGGGGAGATATATACAAGAGTTGTTACATTCTTGTACAGACACTAGTACACGTAGCGTTTCGGGCAGGTCCCTGGAATACGATTCCCTGCCGCGAAGAATCGTTTTTTCATCCAAGTACACATTTTACTGTTGCGGGGGCATTCCAATCCAGTTTGGCTCCAAAAATGCAAAAAATGAAAATTCGTTCGATTTCAATCAAACTTTTTTGACAAGTTCTATATGAAAAGTGTTTCATCTGGTCCAAGTTTCAGCATCGTAGCATAAATAAGAAAGGAAAAAAATATTGAAGTAGTTGTGAAAATTATGCCAAAATGGTCAAATTGATTATGAATCAAAAGTGTCAACTGAAATCATAGCTATGACTCTTTGCTATCACAATAGCATATATTAAACAAATATTATAATTAGTTTAATTGGAAAAAATTTAAGAGAAAAAAAAAAGGATTTTTTTTTTTTTTTTCAATTTTTTTTTTTTCATTTTTTTTTTTTGGGCGATTTGCATCAAACTTACAGACCTTACTGTACGTAAGCCTATCTGTAAGGATGCCAATTTTGGAGAAAATTGGTTGATGTCAACCTCAGCCACAGATTTTAGAACCTTAGACTTTATTAATTTCTGTTTTTTTTTTCAATTGACACAAACGTTTACAAAACTTTTTCATTTTTTATTCAATTTACATGAAACTTACACAGTATATAATGTATGGCTTCTCTCTACATGTGCAAGTATCCATGTTTCTCTAAGTTCATTTATTGATTTTATATAGCAATAAACATGCCATATTTGCATAATTTTGGGGGGGAACTTTGAACATTTGTATTAGGAAAACTAAAGATGTTTTGGAAATTCTTTTACTTGCAATCCTTTATTATATGCCAATGTGTCAGAAAAGGGTCACAGAATAATTATATCTGAAACGTGTGTGAAGAAGTGTCGAATTGAAAATGTGTAAAAAACGTTGAAAAAAAAAAACTCTCTTTCTATTTACGCTGCAGTACTGAAACTTGGGACAATTTCAGCCCTTTTCATATACAACTAGTCAAATAATATTGGTTGACATTGAACAAATTTTAATATGGGATTCAAACGCCCCCTTAAACAGAGGCTACAGTTAAGGAATTGCACCCAGTAAATCCTCCCCGGCCAGGATACGAACCCATGACATAGCGCTCGCGGAACGCCAGGCGAGTGTCTTACCACTACACCACGGAGACTGATAAAATTTAAACTAGTGACTTTTGACGTGACAGTTTTGTCGCTAAAGTTTTGGTTCATGATTTGTTAGTTTACTTGGGTTTTGAACTTTCCAAATACCATTCAGCCTTTCAGCTACTAATACCATTGTGGAACTAATTAAATTGAGCATAAAAGACAACTATTTCAGTTTCAATTACAAATTTGTAAACAGACATGAGTAATCCTTTTTTCCGGTTCTGAGTAACTTCTAAATGAAGTTTTTTAAACAAAAATCCTAATTAAGGTTTAGGTTAATCCTCTAATGTGGTATACTATAGTTACATTAAATTCACAAGTGAAAATTAAGAGAATGGTGTTCTCCCCTTCTTAGACATTATAATTCATAGAGTCAATACGAGTTTTAAATCCATTGTGTATAGGAAACCTACTAATGTGGCCTCAAATATTCATTTTTACTCTAATCATAATAAAGCTAAGCGAGCTTTATTTTCATGAATGTTTCTCAGAGCCCTGAATTGTTTTATGAATAGTTAAAAGCAGAGCTGGAAAGAGGTTACAATACCCAAAAATGTTCTTAGATTTTTAGTTAAGGCAAGCAAAACGATTGTCCTACAATCGTACCCCCAAAGCTAAACGGGAACTTAGAAACTTTCTCGTGTTCCAATATAGTTGCCTGAAACGCTTCGCATAATAGTGGCTTCATTAATATGTTTAACTCCTGTCCCTACAATTGAACATTACTCTCATATTTAGGACACATTATTTTAAATAAACTTTGATCGATTGATTGATATTCTGAAGGGCTGACTAAACTTTCCACAGTTCTTAAGAATTTTAATATTAATCATTCAGTGTACCTGAGTACTCTTAAGTAATCTACCTCATTTTTGCTTTAGTGTAACTGTAGTAATTATCTATAGTGTAAATTATATTATTAAAGTTAGCAAATGTTTTATAGAATTATCAAATGTTATTTGCTATTACTGTCTCATTTCAGTGATCTTCATTTTATATTATTTGTTTCTATTATATATAAATATATATATATATATATATATATATATATATATATATATATATATATATATATATATATATATATATATATATATATATATATATATGCATATTTTCTAATTTTTTTCTCTGTTAACCATAATTATTTATATTTTTTAGCAGATTTAGTATTTTACTGTTCAGTACTTGCTTTCCTTATTACCTTGACTCCATTGTATCCACATGCAAGGTGATATTGATCCTGAACAAAATCTACTATCTCAAATATACAATAACCATCACACTGATCATAACCACTGTAGGTACTACACAGCACAACAGGCAAAAAAACTAACTTCAAAATAACACTTGCTTATCAGTTTTCAACCAAAATGTCAGATCACTAGGTAAATATTTTGATGATATAAATGCACTACTCTCAGTCCTAGGTACTGAACTATTGTTCATTATTTTAACAGAAACCTGGCTAAGTAAAGACCATACCCAACTATTCAACTTAACTGGTTATAGAGCCATTCACAACTGTAGGCCTAACAAAAAAGGAGGTGGCACAGCTATATACCACACAGTCTCCGTGGTGTAGTGGTGAGACACTCGCCTGGCGTTCCGCGAGCGCTATGTCATGGGTTCGTATCCTGGCCGGGGAGGATTTACTGGGCGCAATTCCTTAACTGTAGCCTCTGTTTAACACAACAGTAAAATGTGTACTTGGATGAAAAAACGATTCATCGCGGCAGGGGATCGTATTCCACGGGACCTGCCCGAAACGCTACGCATACTAGTGGCTGTACAAGAATGTAACAACTCTTGTATATATCTCAAATATACTACCAAGATACCTTCACCTGCAACAGTGTCATTAGTGATAGAGATGACTACTGTGAATATACTTTTGCACAATTTTCAATTAAATCCCTTAAATCCTCCTTGACTATTGGAGCCATCAATAGATTTCCCAATACTAACATAGCTGCATTCACAGATAACTTGATGAATCTTATCATAAACAGCAACCTCAACAAAAATCACATAGTTCTGGGAGGTGACTTTAATATTGACCAAGGGCAACAAAATAGCCCTCAAGTTGACTATTTCCTTAACAGCATGAATTCCTGTATGCTCATCCCCGCAATCACCAGTCCCACCCGAATCACTCAAACATCCACTAGTACCCTGGATCACTTATGGACCAACATAACAGCTCCCCTTACATCTGGTATAATCACTGACAGAACAACTGACCACTATCCTACCTTCCTTGTTGCGAACATGGCCATAACACCACCAGCTAACAAGAAACTTACATTTAGATTACACAGTGAAGCAGCAATAGGCAATCTCACAAATGCCCTCCACAATATAATCTGGGAATCTGAATTTAATAATACACAGGATATAAATTCATTAACTAACCTCTTCCTTTCCAAAATTCTAAGCCTTTACAATACTTACTGTCCTCTCCTCACCAAGCAAGTAACTGGCAAAAGGTTATATAATCCCTGGCTCACTAATGGCATACTCAAAGCAATAGACAAGAAACATGAATATGAAAAAAACTTAGGATTGGCCTAGTTGCAAAGGAAGTAGTTAAGAGGTACTCGTCAGTGCTTACCAGTATAATAAGAAGAGCAAAGCGTTCCTATTACGAGAATTGATTCAAAGAAGCAAAATGCAACATGAAAAGCACATGGAGAGCCATCTGTACCATCCTAAACAACATTCACATAACCAGATAAAAATCTCCAAAGATTGTTATACACTTGCAACAGATCTTGAAACAGTAACTGAATTTAATAGCTTCTTTTTATCAATTGGTGCTAACCTTGCCCGAAAAATCCCACAGACCCAGACACATGTTACCATATATCTTTCAGGCAGCTACCCAAACTCTATTCGCCTCTCATCGATCAGCCCTACAGATGTTGTGTCCATCATTCACTCACTAAAAACCAAAGCTGGGAACATTAGTGAAATACCATCGTTGGTATACAAGAGTGCCATCCATGCCCATGCGCCACCCATAGCTTTGGGTGGCGTTCAATAAATCTCTAGAGTGTCCTACCTTCCCTGATATCCTTAAAAAAGTAAGAGTAACGACAGTTCATAAAGGAAGTAACACGGCAGACACAAACAATTACAGACCCATATCAAATCTACCTATATTATCAAAATATTTGAAAAAAACTATTTACAAACAGCTCTACTCCTATCTCCTAAAATTCAATATACTAAGTCCCTGTCAGTTTGGCTTCCGCTCCCAAAAGATTACCAATGATGCAATTGTTAGTCTGTTTGACTTAATCTACTCAGCCCTTGACAAAAGTGAGTTTCCGATTGGACTCTTCATTGACCTGAGAAAGGCTTCTGATACTGTTAACCATAACTACATCTTACTTAAACTCCGCCATTATGGAATCCGAGGCCTTGTCCTGAACTATATCCAATCCTATCTTAGTGACAGACACCAATATGTAGCCATCAATGACATAACCTCTCCCACTCTACTACCACTAACCGTAGGGATGCCACAGGGCAGTTTCCTAGGACCCCTCCTATTTCTTATATACATCAATGATCTGCCTTATGTCTCTAACATGCTTAAACCTATATTGTTTGCTGATGATACTACTCTCATCTACTCTGACCCCAACCCACTCATATTAAATAATGTTGTAAACAATGAATTAAAAAATAAAGTCCACTTGTGGATGTCAACCAACAAACTCACACTAAACATAGAAATGACCTACTACATATTATTTGGAAGCAAATTAACAAATGCAATTCAGCTTCAGATAGATAATGTAAACATTAGCAATAAAACTGATGGAAAGTTCCTTGGTCTATACTTAGACAAGAGACTCAACTTCAGCACCCATAACTAAAAAGGTTTCTAAAATAGTTGATATACTCTCTAAGATCCGATATTATGTACCCTACTCTGCTCTCCTCTCACTCTATTATGTACTTATCTATCCCTATCTTACTTATGGTATCTGTGCTTGGGGTTCAACCTCTGCAAACTAAGTCAAGCCCATCATCACCCAGCAAAAATCTGCTATCAGGACAATAACAAACTCTGCTTTCAGACAACACACAGCTCCCCTGTTTAAATCCCTAAACTTGCGAAACAAATTCACTCCACACATTCTCTTGTGTCAATTACATTTATAAATCTCTTTTCTTATTTGCAAACCCTGTTCTGAAACTCTTCCTGGACAGATGTAATAGAACACATACTCACCACACCAGACATAAGTATCTCTTTGATATCTCCAGAGTCAAACTTGATCTGTGTAAACACTATGCAAATAAAGGGACCTAGTCTATGGAACTCACTCACTAATGAATTGAAAATCTGTCCAACTTTTGCCTTATTAAAAAAAAGGTACCTAATTTTATCTTCATAGTTTTCTACCTAGTACTTTATCTAGCACTGTAAATATCCAAGCCCACAATATGGGAATTAGGTACAATATTTGTACCTAAGTCATATTACTTGATTACATTGTAATCTTAGATATCATCTGATATCATGGTTGTTGTATTGAGTACGTGTTCTACTGCATTATTCCTTGAAATGATCTTCATATTGTGCTTCAGTGAACCAATATATAATACTGTAATGTTATCCTATGTACCTAGTAATCCATGTTTATTATTGTGTACTGTTATTATTGTGTGTTATTCTAATCTGCTTTTGTGTCAAAATTTCTTGCAATGTTCCTGTAAACATTTTTTGACAATTTTACTGTAATTATTCTACTTAAAACTATCTGTACCTGTAAAGTAAAGCTGTAAAGTACCTGTAAACATTTTCTCTCAATTTTACTGTGAATTATCTAAAAATTATCTGTTAGTTTAAGGACTTGCCCGAAACGCTATACGTGCTAATGGCTTTACAAGAATGTAAAATCAACTTAATTTCTATGTTCTCTGTTAACCCCAATGTACCTTCATGTATATAAATAAATAAATAAATAAATAAATAAATAAAATCCGGTGTTCAAAATTAATAATAGGGTTAAGTCCATTTCAATCAAGAACTCGACTTCGTTACAGCAGGTGGTATGTATTCAAACCTTGCAAATATTGTGCAAATATCTATATTGGGAAAACTGGTAAATGTTTGAATTTATGTTAAATTCATTTTTACTCGATTAGAATGGCCCAGGAGAGTGCATTTGTATTTACATTCTAGTTTATGTGATCACTCTATTGACATGAAAGATCCAAAGACTATTGCTCAAAGCAGTAATAAGAACACTGTAGGTAATGGTGTTTATGTGATACCGATAAGGGTTGTGACGATAATTATAAGTGCAGTGGCTATTCTGGCTGGTGTTGTGCCAATCGCACATTATTAAATATTAAATATAACAAAATGACTTTAATAAGACACAAAATAATGAAAAACAAAACCCCATAGACACTTGGTTTTACACAAAATTTAAGAGAGAAATATTTACTAGATTTTACGTTAATCAAAAGGGATGCAATGACTTTATACAAAAGTGATATGCATCTAATATCTTCTGGGGAGGCGAGAGATGTTACTGCTGAGAGCACAAAGTATTCTGAATATAATTCTGTATATATATGTGTATATAACATTCCCCATAGTAATGTTACCTAGGAATATGTAGTACACCCAACTGTTGTCATGTGTGTGTTCGTGCACACACTAATAATGTTACCAACATTTTTGCATTACTTTTACTGGAACGAAATTATTTACTATTTATTGATGATATATGTTATCCCTCTTCTTAGTTATCGTTGTTTTCCCGTTATTTACTCCCATACCACTTGCCACTGACTGTTTTAGAGCCTTACACACTCTTCCCTCTAATGGGGCTGCTAAAGCGGCCACCACCTTCTTTGAAATATTAATCACCTACTTCGTATAAATGGTACTTTTGCAAATACAAGTGTCCAAGTTATCCATGAATGCAATTGCATTACACGTGCAATACTTGTCAAGTCAGTAGTTTACACCACTCTCTCTCTCTCTCTCTCTCTCTCTCTCTCTCGACATGTACGTACTCATTGCCGATCCTCAGCCTCGGCAGCACACCACACGTGACTGGAAACCCACCCGTAGTAGGCATCCTTCAGTCTCGGGAGACTATGGAGTTGCGCTCTGGTTGTCAATCCTGGTGCAGCGTCTGGTGTGACTGATGAAGCCAATCCGAGAGTGGCAGTCCATCCCACACCGAGCACAAACGAAGTCCGATTCTGGTCTGTTTTCCTGGCTACTGGCTTTCCTTCTCTGTCTCTTTGCCTCCGATTCCTTGGCAAGTGACTCCTCGAACTTGGAGAGACCTCTTTGAACAGACTGCCTCCAGGCTGAACGGTCTGCAGTCAGTGTCTCCTATATAGCAAGATCGACGTCCATGGCTTTCAGGTCCCTCTTGCATACGTCTTTGTACCGTAGCTGGGGCTTGCCTGTTTGACGCTTTCCTTGCATCAGCTTTCCATACAGGAGATCCTTGGGGATCCTGCCGTCGCCCATTCGCACCACAGGCCCGAGCCAGCGCATTCGTTTTTGTTTCAGCTTTGTGTACATGCTAGTGATTCTTGCTCTCCCCAAGACGTTGTTGTTTGTCATCTTGTCCTGCCAGGTGATGTCCAAGATGTGTCGAAGGCAGCGCATGTGGTAGGTGCTCAACTGTCTTTCCTGATGGGCGTGGAGTGTCCAAGACTCGCTGCCATAAAGGAGAGTGCTCAGGACACAGGCTCTGTAAACCTGAATCTTAGTATACTCAGTCAGCCTATTGTTGGCCCACACTCTCTTTGTCAGTCTGGACATGGTAGTAGATGCCTTACCGATGCGTTTGTTTAGCTCCGTATCAAGAGAGAGGGAGTCAGAGATTGTGGAGCCCAGGTACACGAAGTCGTGAATGACTTCCAGTTTGGAATCGGAGATGCCGATGTCAGGTGGGGAGTCCACTCCTTGTCCCATGACCTGTGTTTTCTTCAGGCTGATGGTGAGTCCGAAAGCCTGACAGGCCTCGCTGCAGCAGGTCATGAGCCGTTGGAAGTCTTCGGCTGAGTGGGCAGTGACTGCTGCGTTGTCGGCAAAAAGGAAGTCGCACAGACACCTCAGCCGAACCTTCGTCTTGGCTCTCAGCCTGGCGAGGTTAAAGAGCTCTCCATCCGACCTGGTCCGGAGGTAAATGCCTTCCGTGACAGATCCGAAGGCGTGCCGCAGCATAACTGCGAAGAAAATCCCGAATAGGGTTGGAACCAGAACGCAGCCCTGCTTTACTCCACTTCGGATGTCAAAGGCGTCTGATGTTAGTCCATCAAAGACCACGGTGCCCCTCATGTTCTCATGGAAAGATCTGATGATGCTGAGGAGCCTGGGTGGGCATCCGATCTTGGGGAGGATCTTGAACAGACCATCCCTGCTGACGAGGTCGAAGGCCTTTGTCAGATCTATGAAGGCTATGAAGAGTGGCTGCTTCTGTTCCTTGCATTTCTCCTGCAGTTGTCTGAGGGAAAGACCATGTCGATGGTGGACCTGTCAGCTCTGAATCCGCCCGTATTCCTTAACCATATCTTGCATCCAACAGCGCCTTGCTTCTACCTCAGCAAGTATCGTTTCACCAACAGACAGGCAGACAATGGGCTTGATCTTATTACCTGATATAGTACTGCTCATTCTATCCATTATATCTCTATCCTTCGCCCTCGGAAAACATATCATGCATCTGGTTTGCAACTCTGGAGCAGTCGGCCCTATCCACATATCAGACTTTCAAATCTGCAACAATGATTACGCTCCTACTTTTTTGGTTGCTATCTACACCTTTCCTGCTTAAAGGAGTTTTGCTTAAGCTCTCCTTTTGGTTACATCTTAAGTTCTTTCGTTGTTAAACAGACATAGTTCGACTTTTCAACCATGCCTTTCTGATGATTGGTTTGCCATCCTCCTTTGTTGTGGTCTTAGCTGCACTGTAACCCACCAGTCTCGTGCAATCATGATATCCTTCTGCTTTACCTCCATGCACGATATTATACGTGTCACCTGCTCCCTTGATCTGCCCTAAGCCCCAGGCAGAGCTCGTACACGCTTCAGGTGAGGTCAAGACACGCACCATTGTTGACCCCAAGAACCACTACTAGCCAGACACACAGACACTCGTCTACGATTGACAAGAGCAGACGTCACTCTCCAAGTGTCACCAATGATCGAGGAAAGCTCGCAGCTCAGAGGAGTCTGAACTGAAGTTGACTTTACTGCCAAACAAGATAAACTTCATTGTTACAGAACATTCTAGTGTTCCTCTAGACTGACTTAGAAGAATGTTCTGGGCAAAGTGTTCAACATTTCTCAACATCTCAGTGAGTGAGCTTCTGGATTAAGGCAAAACAAACTGAATCATTACCAAGGGCTGAAGTGAACGCACCCGGTTATAGAAGACATCAGCCTCGTCCTTCCTGCGCTGCATGATGGTGGTGAAGGCCTGGCCGAAGACCTGCTCCAGATGAGGGTGTTGACCCGGTAGGTGACCAGGCGACGGCGGCTCGTCTGCCTGCCACAGCCGGGTCCTGACGGTGCCGGAGCCTCCAGGGGGCACCGTTAGTACATAGTGGGCGCACACCTTGGTGCCTCGTCCCTTCGGGTTTACGCTGGATTTCTCTCCTGTAACAACAGATTTAAGGTGTGAGAATGAGGCACTTTGCCAGACGACTGGAACAGTAATGTGGTTACACTACTGACCAATAATATGTGCCATAATACGCACCACAAACTTGGCATCTACACAATGATTGTAAGAGGAGACGGCCCTAAGAAATGCTAGAAAGACACAGAATTAACTACGGGTTCACCATAGCTTGTGCTGCTTGGAACGTTTTGTTCTAGGTAGCGAATCTTAAACAACAACAACAACAACAACAACAGAGAAAGAAGAGACAGAGAGAGAAAGAGAAGGAGCGAGAGACAGACAGACAGAAACAGTATTCACATAGTTGTGATTCCGGCGCCCGGAATCGAACCCGGGACCAAAGGATCATGCGTCCAGCGTACTATCCGCTCACCCACAGGCCCCAAGCCACAGTAAGAGAGCCCAAGCCACAGTAAGAGAGAGAGAGAGAGACNTTCCACTTTGCTCTGCCTTCCCTTCATATTACACTAAAAACTCACTAATTCTCTTCGTCCTCTTGATGTAAAGTTCCCTTACGACAAATTAACACACAGGGAGCCGGTCATCCGAGCGGACAGCCCTGTGCAATCTGCCATAAATTCTGCAATATCCTTGCACACTGCTACTCCAGACGAACTATCTACTTCTCCAGTGGTACCTGAGACTAAACCAACTTCGCCAGAAACTACACCAGCAGCACCTGAGACTACACCAGCAGCACCTGAGACTATACCAGCTTCACAGGTACCTACACCTGATGTTTCTGCAAACCAACACTTGTCTTCCGATGATGACTCCACTGCCTCGATTGACATTGAAGCACACTCACCACCCTCAGCCCAGGAGACAGATTGTGTAGAAACTCCAGAAATGGAAACTCCGGAAATAGCAGCAGTGCGTCAACAGCGTGAAAGGAATGCAGTCGGATCGCCCGAGTTCAGATGGTTCTCCAGCCAGATGTACAACATGACGGCAGACATCATGAAGCAGGCCTACCCAGAAAACACATTCAGTTTGCATAACAACGTAATCTTCGAGGAATGCGATGAGTCTACACTGTCACCTGACCTCTTCAACAGTGACTACTCCGAGTACAAACATCAGATGATTACAAGAAGCATGAAGAAATAGAAAGAAGAAAGAAAAAAGAAGAAAGAAAAAAGAAGAAAGAAGAAAACCACACAGCAACAAGAACTGCCACTGCCGCATTCCAGACCCGTCTCCCAGCCTAGCCAGATGTGGGGTTGCTACAGCATCGACTATTTGGACACGCAGCTGGGTCAAGCCCTGGCACTTTTCTCTTCAACTCCAGCATTTCCTCTCACCGACTTCTCTTCAGCTGCCCCCACTTCAAGGCTCGCCCCAATGGGCATCTTCTCCTGTATATCATTCATTCATTCATTCGGACAGCACGCTGGACTTGTGATCCTGTGGTCCCGGGGTCGATCCCGGGCGCCGGTGAGAAACAATGGGCAGAGTTTCTTTCACCCTATGCCCCTGTTACCTAGCAGTAAATAGGTCCCTGGGTGTTAGTCAGCTGTCACGGGCTGCTTCCTGGGGGTGGAGGCCTGGTCAAGGATCGGGCCGCGGGGACACTAAAGCCCCGAAATCATCTCAAGATAACCTCAAGATAAGATAACAGTAGTAATCTGGCTCACACTGCTCCTCCTACTTCTAATGCTGCTGGTGTCTAGTCTATTTCCTGTTCTTATTGTCCCCTCCAATTCTTTGGTGAAACTGGCCGTACATTAGTTAAATGACAGACTTAAGGAAACACAAAAGAAGTGTTAAGTCTGCAGACACAAACACTGATCTCTTCTGTCATGTTAGGGATTCTAAACATCCTATTGATTGATCTTCTTCTAAAATAATCTTCCCTGCCTCTACTCCACACAGACGCCGCCGTGTTGACTCTGCTCTGATGCACAACCTATCCAACATGAACCTTGGTCCTGGCTTTGTTGCTGTTGACTCTTTCCTTTCACAGTACAGACTCAGATGCTCTAATCTTTCTAACAAACGCAACCTAACGTAAGTCTACCCATCTTTTTATATTTCTGTTTCCTTCTCCTCTTATTCATACGTTCCCATTCTTATAGCCATTATTGCCCCTTTTCTTACACCCTTTTATTACACCTATTACCATCGGTATCTTTGCCTTGCTCTTACCTTCCTCTAGGCATTTTCTCCTCGTCATCTCTCTCTCTCTCTCTTGCCTTACTTAATGCTTATGCCTACCTTGCTCTCAGTTACAGCCCCGCGCCAGTGCCAAGTAAGTTCACTACGGGCTCACCATAGCCCGTGCTACTTGCCCCGCTCCTGTGCCAGGTAAGTCCACTACTGGCTCACCATAGCCTGTGCTACTTGGAACTCTTGGTTCCGAGTAGCTGAATCTAAAACAACAACCACCACCACCTCGCTCCCATCACAATCGACTTGATAATGGTCCAGGACGGACCGAAACGTCGTCGTCTCCTCATCTTCTGGTGTGTAGATTAGCCTTCATATCTTCAGTCACGTTATTGTGACTCGTCGCCTGCTTATCTGCACTAACTTTCTAAGCTACATTCATAAACACATTACAAGATCGCTGCGCACACGATCTCACCGCAAAAAGCAACATGTGGCCGTATACAAAGCTCTTACGGAAAAAATAAGGTGATAGCGACACCCGTTGCATGACGTCCAAATGTAGCGCTCTGCTAAGTCGCCCACACAGCTCTTTTTGACTGCCTCTACTCGGTTCCTCTCAATCTAGACTTGCGTGAGAGAAGTCACAGCACAGCTGCCAATTAGGTACACTTGCCCATCAAATCCTCTTGTAGGATTCACCACCGTGGTTCCTCATGGCACGACCATCCAACTGGCTTCCAGTCACCACTACTCGTTGCCACTATTTAAGAGATTCGTCACTAATCGTCCTCCCACAGCTTCCTCACGCTTCACCCATGAAGCTCCTCATCAATTCTTTTTTCCAAGTCACAAATATCTTCCTTCTTCTGGAGCGGCGACGTGCGTCCTTCTCTTTCAACTTTCTCACAAGTGACGTCCTAACACCCTTGCACACGACATGCTCCCATGATGACGTCAACTTTTGTACACTTCACGTCGCATACAGTCGTCCTCTCACTTCCAAGTTTGACCAAAGATGCTCATCCGTGACTTATCCAAGTGATTGCACTGGTTAATATTCCTGACTCCTCACTATGATCAGGTGGGGAATAATTCTCAGTGCAGGGAAGACCTGCATCAGAGGCTACATGGTGGTTCATAACATTTGCCTACATTGTCGGCAGACTTAGACCCATCTCTGAAGATGGAAATGGAGTGTGAAGAAAAGTGAGCAAGGAAAAGGAGGTTCAGAACTGTAGGAGGGGTAAAAATTTATGTCACGTGGGTGAAGGGGATTTACAAAACTTAGGAAGGGAGATCTTCTATGGGGGCAAGGATGGAGCGACACGAGAAGAAACATTGGTAACACGAACTGAGAGAGAACCTTGCAAGTGAGACAATAGTACAGAAAGGGGAAGGTGCTGAAAGGGAACAGGGCCCACAGGAGGGGTAATGGCCAAAGTACAACATAAGCGAGAGTGAGGGGTGTTGTAGGAACCGCGCAAAGTAACGACCACGACGATCCAGTAGAAACAGGACGCCGGTTTCAGCATACAGGCTTAGGGTAGAAGTCGAGCGAAAGACACCAGAGCTGAGGCATAGCCCAGTATGGTGAAGAGCATCAAGATGATGAAGGAAGGAGGGAGAGGCAGACGAGTAAGCAGGATAGCCATAAACGAGTTTAGACAGCACGGGCGAGGAATGTAATGAGAGAAGCGTGCGCCTATCAGCTTCCCAGGAAGTATGGGACAAGACCTTGAGCAAGTTATGGGCCTTAGAGCATTCAACTCAGAGGTAAGAAATTTGGGGGTGACCAAGACAAACGAGTGTCAAAGATTAACCCAAAAAGTTTAGCAGAATCCTCATACAAAAGAGGATTATCATAAAGCGTCAAAGGGGGACGAAGAACGACCTGCTTCCGAGTAAAGGTCTTAACACAAGTCTTAGTTGTAGAAAACTTGAAGCAATGATTGGTGGCCAGGACGAAACGCCATCAATCATAAGTTGAAGCCGCAGTTGGAGAAAAAGTGAGTCATCACCTCGACAGCAGAGCGTAAGATCATCAACAGAGAGCTGAGAAAATGCCAGAGGGACATGGAGGAAAGAAGACCATTGAGGGCAACAAGGAAAAAGAGTTGTGCTCAGAACACTACCCTGGGGCACACCTTCTTATTGCTGAAAAGAGGCAGAGTGTGGTATCATGCCTCACTTTACAGGAACGACAATAGAGGAAGCTTTGGAAGAAGAGAGAAATATTACACGAAAGCCAAAAGAGCGTGTTGGGCAAAAGAGTAGTGTCTTTTCCAGGTAAGAAAGGACAGCAACCACGGAGGTCTTCGCAGCAAAAGCAGTATGAATATAGATCTCTAAGTTCACCAAGATATCTGTCGTGCTGCAACTTTATGAAAGCCAAATTGAAAAAGGGAGAGGTGGTGATAATGCTCCAAGAAACACATCAGATAGGCATTTACTACACATTTAAAGAGTTTGCAGACGCAACTCGTTAGAGCAATGGAGCAAAAGTCTTTGGCGGATGACCCTAGAGAACCAGGTTTCCGAATAGGAAAAACAACCGCCTCAAGCCAGTCCTCAGGGACTGACGACGGCTCCCAGACACAGTTATAATTATTCAGTAAATACTGAAACATGCATGGAGGGAGATGGCAAAGCATCTCAATGAATATCATCCGAGCCCGCCACTGTTAAATTGCAGAGGGCCAGAGCAGACTGGAGTTCTGAGAGAGTGAAAGGATCTTGATAGGGAAGCTGAAGGTGAGTGAAAAAATCTAAGTGACAAGATTCAATAAAGGCTTATGAGTAATCACTGGTTACTCATAACTGAGCGATTAAAAAAAGTAAGAGTAAGTAAGAAAAAATTAAGGAAAAAAAGTAAGACGGAAATGGGTAAGTCGAGTAAGAAAAAAAGGAGGAAGAGGAAAACCAGAGCTAACAGCCAAAAAGTGGGAACCCAGTTTGGTCGCAACTGACACCGGATCCGCCACAATAGAACCACGGAGGTGAAGGACTGGCAAGACATCGGTAACAAACTTACCTGCTATCTTGCATATTTTTTTTCCAGGTGAGCGGCAGAGGAGTGTGTTGTAATGGTGGAGACATAAGATTTCCAACTTCCATGCTAAGCCATACAGATGGTCCTTTTGGGCCACCGCACTCACCTTCCAAAACAAAATAAAAGAATCTGGCGTCCGTTAGTGACGGTGTTTTTTTCGGGCTGCACACTTACAGTGGACATTCCGAGCACAGTCTGCATTCCACCAGGGAACACACTTCCGTGCGCCCTGGGAGGTAGAGCGAGGAACAGAGAGGAGCGCAGCATTGAAAACGGTATCATGAAAAGGGAGGAGGGCTCCGGGAAAAGGCAGATAAGAGAGATCGGAAAGAGTAGCATGTAACGTGAATAGGTTCCAGTCAGCTCAGGCAAGCTGTCACCTAGGGGAAAAGAGAGGAGGGTGGAAAGAGAAGGTGACAAGGATGGGGAAATGGTCACTGTTATGTAGGTCATCAAGAACCCACCAGGTGAAGTCCAAATAAAGAGAAGACGAGCAGAGAGAATGATCAAGACAGGAAAGGGTGCCGAGAGTTAAAAAAATCAATCAATAGGAGCGCAGGCTCCAGTAAGGACTCCAACAGGTGTTTAAGATCAGGAAGAGAAAGGGGGAGATAAGTGAAACAAACAGTGCATCATTTACTCACAAAGATACCGGCCGCAGAACATTGAATATTCGACTGAAAAATTAGGGGACTAAGGGAATATCATGACGGATCAAGAGAGCTGTCGAGTTATGGGCCCCAACAAAAGCTGGAGGGAAAAAGTGAAATGAAGACCATGGACGCGACCAGGACGAGCGCTAATCATTGGCTCCTGGAGACAGACACAAAGCAGGGAAAACTGCACGATCAGAAGTTAGAGGTCATGGAAGTTGGTATAGAAACCACGAATATTCCATTGAAAAACAGACATACAAGAGAGAGATCAGAAACGAAGATAACAAGGGAGAAACAAAGGCAAAGAAGAACACTGTTGACTAAGAATGATCAGGATCTTACTGGGAAGGAAGGAAGGAAGGAATATCAGCCGGAGAACCAGGAAGAAGACCCTCTGGCCCAGAACACAAAGGAACAGGTGAGGTGGTGGTGGAGGAGTCGGAGTTCAAGACCTGAAAACGGTTGCGAAACTGGGAAAGTGGGAGAGGGCAAGGTATAACGCAACACACGAGCATAAGACATGTCAGAGAAAGAGGGAAGACGGTGAACCTGGTGGCTTGTCTCAGGAAAAGATAAATGATCGTGATGCTTGAAATTGAGGATGGCTTCCTCAAATTTGTAGTGCACATATGCGCGGGAGAAGGCAGGGTGGGCGTCACCGCAACTGATGAAGTGAACTTGAGAAGAAGGGCAGTCAGTCCTAGAATGACCCGAGTCTCCACACAAGGGGCATAGACACACCTCACTTGTGCACCTGAAGGAACAATGCCCACATCTCCAGCACCTGGTGCAGAAGCGAGGAGAGGAGAATGTACTCTTGAATGGAGCATCTGGCACCAGCAAGAATGACAGAAGAGGGAAGGGACCTGCTATCAAAAGTGACCTTCACAACGCGAAGAGGCTGACGACCACCACCACGAGTGGGTCGAGTGAATGAATCTATCTTGAGGACAGAATGGACTTGAGTCTCAAGGATATATTTAATATCCTGGTGGCAGTCTTTCAGTTCCCTAGCAATTGTCGCAACATGGTGCGAGAGAACTGTGCCAATGCTGGCATTTAACCATTTTTGGGAGCTTCGAACAGGGGTCTCTCCGCAACCTGTCCTCTTAAAAAGAACGTCGCTTTTGGCCATTTGCCCGAATGGCCGAATATGGACGTAATTTGAAAATAAAAAAAAATGAATATATATTTGGGATTATTTTTTTAACAACAGTAAGTTAAGGGTCCTCTGATAGGTTAGGTGGGCAGGAAATTCTCATAAAGTTCCAAAATGTTATGAAAAACGTTAATGGAAAGAATCCTCTTCTAAGCTGTCCGAGTAAGCCAGACGACTCAAACAGAAAACGGAACAGTACGTCACTTTTGTGAGTCGATTTAATTTCAAATTACGTCCAAATTTGGCCATAGCGCGCATACGAGCCAAAAGTGACGTTATTTTTAAGAGGACGGGTTGCTCTCCAATGCAAGACAACAAAGTCAACCAGTCAGCTGCTTCCTGAGAAGGGGCTGCAATGTGTATTAGTACGGGAGTGGGTTAAAAGTGACAAAGGTATCCACCGAATCAATAAGGTGTTTATGGAGGAATAAGTTATCAGGACGAGTATGGTCAACATGACTGAGATCAAAATACTTAGTCCACATAGTATGACCTAACAAATCCTGGAATGTATTAGATCAGGAAGGAATCATGTGTGTGTGAGTGTGGAGGTAAAGGCGCCAAGCACCCCATGTAAGAGAAAGTGTAAAGGGCGAAGGTGATACAACGAGAGACGGAGCAACGCCAGGTGATGATGTCACCACTGGGTGCTTGGGGCTCAACCCCGCCACAGAGGTGGGAAGGGAGCAGATAGTGTCAGTCGTAAGAGTCAGAAAAGCAGCTTGGTCTGGGCTTAATGTAGCGGGGGCTACAGAGCACTGCCTTCCATCTCAGTCCAACTCGGGGACCTGGTCGCCCAGCCTACGAGTCTGAGAAGTTAAATGAGGGTCAGAGAACGGCATAAAAACGAACAGGTAAAAAAAAATTCCACAAATAAACCCCATACCCACATGAAGCGACAATTAGAGGATAACACCCAACAAGACTGGGAGCCCCCCCCCATTGGTTCATCGTGGGTATACACCCTGCAATCTCCATCTTTAAGAACCGTCTGACCATCGAGATCGGGCTCAGCAACGAAGGCAAAGTTTAACAATAAAAGTGTAACCTTGCTCGACAACGTCGGGTACCACAGTTCTATGGGGGAGAGAGAGTGTCTTCCCGAACACCCGGTGTCAAAACAGAAGAAGATATCGGAAAGAGTAGTCAAGAATGGCGTGCGGAAATGAAAATGAAAATTGAGGAAGAGGAAAAGCAACTAGCAAAGTTAGTCAGGACAGCAGCATGAGCATAAGGCTTCAAAAATCCGTCCCAAAGAGCATCACACTCCAGCAGCCGCTCATCAAGCCCCCTCACCACGACATCGGGCTGGAAAGGGATGGGGGTCTTACTGTTAAATGGTTGCTTTGATCTCCTGTGAATTAACTCAACTGTTCTTGAATAAGCATGCACAAATGTACCCACAAGTTTGCACAGAAACCAGCTCGCTGGCCACAAGAAAATTGTTCCGCGCTGCTGCAACGTTATTTTAACATCCTATCACAAAGGGAATGGGAGAGGGAAATTAATCTACCTTCAAAAAAAGGGTCCTCGTATATCTTGGGTTCTCCAAACCACACTCTAGAAATCCCAGGCGGGACAGAAATGGTTGGGGCGCATTTCCTATTACCTAAAGACCCTGTTCACCTAGTAGCAAGTAAGTACCCAGGAGTTCGCTTGTTGTGGGGATGTCCTAGGGGGTCTGTAATTTGACCTTGGGGGGAACCTCGATATAAACCTAACGTGTATTAACACTCTGGCTGCCTGTCCCTCGACACAATGAATTATTATTATTATTATTATTGAGAAAATCCACTGGGACTATAGATGGTTGCGAACCAATGACCCCGGCATTGTCTGTCGCATACTCTCCACTAATCAATCACTGACTTGTGGATGGTCATACAACCGGATTCCTACTGAAATCACAGTAAGAGTGTGTTCCTTGCAGAGATGAAGTTCTCCCAACTTTCAGCCAATCACAGTATAAAATTCGGGAGACTCAGTGCCCTCGCCTCAAGTACGTTTGGCGGAATTTTGCCGCCTCTAAACCGAATCAATCCGCCATATTTGCTGCAGAAGTTCTGCCTCCTCCCCACCAAACTCAAAACTGATACAATTCAAATTTTCGGCATCTCGCCTCCCTCTGAGTATAATCAAACAAACTAGGTGCCTTCCAGGCTATGTACAAGGGTAAGTATGAACTACAAGTTCATACTCAACCTTGTCGGGAGTCGGGAGAGGAGTGTATCTTGCTAGTACATATAACACAAGGTAATGCAGGGAAAATAATCCAGGACAAGTATACATTTCTTATAAAAAAGGAAAGGGGCAGTTTAAAGGACAGAAAACCAATCTTTGATATATTTGGATTTGTGCTCTGTTGATCAACGTAGCACTTATTTATTTCTATTTTTTAAATGAAATCGTTGATAAATTATTGAGCAAATCAACACAGAAATTAACAATTAAATCTCATGACAAATGGGATTGGTTTAGTCGTCCATACAGAACTGTTTCGCTGAATAATTCTCGGCAAGTAGAAAACAAATAATTGTTATTAATATCCTATCATCAAGAGCTACGAATATTCAGGGCTGCCAGGTTGCATAGTCTAATGGTCGACCTGAACCTATGATGTATTGAGGGAAAATCTAATTTGTGGAAAGTGGTGAAAGAAATTAACAATCCAATCATCAATGAATTTAGGGCTGCAAAATTTAGGCAATCCAACTAACAAGGATGGGAATGTGGTCAAAGCCATGACCTTTCTCAGGAGCACAAAAAGGTGGAGTGAGTTCATTGGTTATTTCCTCTGTGATGTTGTGTAATATTGAAACATAAAAACGGAATTTAATTTCCGGAAGATGTCCCCTCTAGTAGCTTCGATTCCATCTCACACAAAAAATAGACTTAATTAAAAGCTGTCTATATTGAAATTAAATTAGGATATTGTTACAGTAATCTCCTGCTTAGGCATTAGATTCTGCCTGTTCCCCCTAATGCCTATTCACCGACGTATCTGCATGCTTCAACAACAACAACGACCAACAACAATACGTGTTCAAAACGTATGGGGTGTCTAGACAAACATCACCCCACTCCACCCTCTAGTACCCATGACACCTTTTTTTTTTTTTTTTTGGAGATATATACAAGATTTGTTACATTCTTGTACAGCCACTAGTACGCGTAGCGTTTCGGGCAGGTCCCTGGAATACGATTCCCTGCCGCGAAGAATCGTTTTTCATCCAAGTACACATTTTACTGTTGCGTTAAACAGAGGCTACAGTTAAGGAATTGCGCCAGTAAATCCTCCCCGGCCAGGATACGAACCTATGACATAGCGCTCGCGGAACGCCAGGCGAGTGTCTTACCACTACACCACGGAAACTGATAAAATTTAAACTAGTGACTTTTGACGTGACAGTTTTGTCGCTAAAGTTTTGGTTCATGATTTGTTAGTTCACCTTAACACCTGCTGTCTCGCCAGACGCTAACTGCTTGTTTAACTACCGGCTTCTCCAGGAATCGCGCCATCTATGACAGCCTGGCCCATATATATAGGGACTCGCTGGTGTCCAGTCTTCAGAATTCACTTCATGCTCTCAGCTGTAACATCTGCTCTCACATTCCCAGGAGACAGTAGAGGCGTACCGCTTGTATATAAAGTCATTTGCACCCCTTTTTGATTAACAAAAAATCTCATTAAATTTGTTGGTTTTGTTTTTCATTAAATATTACTTAAATTGTGTTATTAAAGTCATTATTGTTATATTAAATGTTTGAAGATTTTTATTCTTTGGTTTTTACCTGCAGCTCTCACACCATAGAGGTATCAAGCAGCTTTGTTTAAATTTGTTTTCTCTTTTTTTGTTAATTTACGATCGGCACAGCACCAGCCAGAATAGCCTCTGCTCTATTACAGATTATCGACACAATATTAAACTAATGACTTTTGACGTGACAGTTTTGTCGCTAAAGTTTGGTTCATGATTTGTAGTTTACTTGGGTTTTGAACTTTCCAAATACCATTCAGCCTTTCAGCTACTAATACCATTGTGGAACTAATTAAATTGAGCATAAAAGACAACTATTTCAGTTTCAATTACAAATTTGTAAACAGACATGAGTATCCTTTTTTCCGGTTTGAGTAACTTCTAAATGAAGTTTTTTAAACAAAAATCCTAATTAAGGTTTAGGTTAATCCTCTAATGTGGTATACTATAGTTACATTAATTCACAAGTGAAATTAAGAGAATGGTGTTCTCCCCTTCTTAGACATTATAATTCATAGAGTCAATACAAGTTTTAAATCCATTGTGTATAGGAAACCTACTAATGTGGTCTCAAATATTCATTTTTACTCTAATCATAATAAAGCTAAGCGAGCTTTATTTTCATGAATGTTTCTCAGAGCCCTGAATTGTTTTATGAATAGTTAAAAGCAGAGCTGGAAAGAGGTTACAATACCCAAAAATGTTCTTAGATTTTTAGTTAAGGCAAGCAAAACGATTGTCCTACAATCGTACCCCAAAGCTAAACGGGAACTTAGAAACTTTCTCGTGTTCCAATATAGTTGCCTGAAACGCTTCGCATAATAGTGGCTTCATTAATATGTTTAACTCCTGTCCCTACAATTGAACATTACTCTCATATTTAGGACACATTATTTTAAATAAACATTGATCGATTGATTGATATTCTGAAGGGCTGACTAAACTTTCCACAGTTCTTAAGAATTTTAATATTAATCATTCAGTGTACCTGAGTGTATCTCTTAAGTAATCTACCTCATTTTTGCTTTAGTGTAACTGTAGTAATTATCTATAGTGTAAATTATATTATTAAAGTTAGCAAATGTTTTATAGAATTATCAAATGTTATTTGCTATTACTGTCTCATTTCAGTGATCTTCATTTTATATTATTTGTTTCTATTATATATAAATATATATATATAATATATATATATATATATATATATATATATATATATATATGCAAACAAGCCTGAATGGTCCCCAGGACTAGATACAACTGAAAACTCACACCCCAGAAGTGACTCGAACCCATACTCCCAGGAGCAACGCAACTGGTATGTACAGGGACGCCTTAAACCACTTGACCATCACGACCGGACATAAGGAAGTGATAGCCGAGGCTATATGAACCACTTCCCCGCCGGCACTCGGATGGTAATCTTGGGCATAGCATTTTATCAAATCACCTCATTTTTTGGGGCAACACGTGAGGAACACAAATGCAAACAAGCCTGAATGGTCCCCAGGACTAGATACAACTGAAAACTCACACCCCAGAAGTGACTCGAACCCATACTCCCAGGAGCAACGCAACTGGTATGTACAGGGACGCCTTAAACCACTTGACCATCACGACCGGACATAAGGAAGTGATAGCCGAGGCTATATGAACCACTTCCCCGCCGGCACTCGGATGGTAATCTTGGGCATAGCATTTTATCAAATCACCTCATTTTTTGGGGCAACACGTGAGGAACACAAATGCAAACAAGCCTGAATGGTCCCCAGGACTAGATACAACTGAAAACTCACACCCCAGAAGTGACTCGAACCCATACTCCCAGGAGCAACGCAACTGGTATGTACAGGGACGCCTTAAACCACTTGACCATCACGACCGGACATAAGGAAGTGATAGCCGAGGCTATATGAACCACTTCCCCGCCGGCACTCGGATGGTAATCTTGGGCATAGCATTTTATCAAATCACCTCATTTTTTGGGGCAACACGTGAGGAACACAAATGCAAACAAGCCTGAATGGTCCCCAGGACTAGATACAACTGAAAACTCACACCCCAGAAGTGACTCGAACCCATACTCCCAGGAGCAACGCAACTGGTATGTACAGGGACGCCTTAAACCACTTGACCATCACGACCGGACATAAGGAAGTGATAGCCGAGGCTATATGAACCACTTCCCCGCCGGCACTTGGATGGTAATCTTGGGCATAGCATTTTATCAAATCACCTCATTTTTTGGGGCAACACGTGAGGAACACAAATGCAAACAAGCCTGAATGGTCCCCAGGACTAGATACAACTGAAAACTCACACCCCAGAAGTGACTCGAACCCATACTCCCAGGAGCAACGCAACTGGTATGTACAGGGACGCCTTAAACCACTTGACCATCACGACCGGACATAAGGAAGTGATAGCCGAGGCTATATGAACCACTTCCCCGCCGGCACTTGGATGGTAATCTTGGGCATAGCATTTTATCAAATCACCTCATTTTTGGGTTGTATCTAGTCCTGGGGACCATTCAGGCTTGTTTGCATTTGTGTTCCTCACGTGTTGCCCAAAAAATGAGGTGATTTGATAAAATGCTATGCCCAAGATTACCATCCAAGTGCCGGCGGGGAAGTGGTTCATATAGCCTCGGCTATCACTTCCTTATGTCCGGTCGTGATGGTCAAGTGGTTTAAGGCGTCCCTGTACATACCAGTTGCGTTGCTCCTGGGAGTATGGGTTCGAGTCACTTCTGGGGTGTGAGTTTTCAGTTGTATCTAGTCCTGGGGACCATTCAGGCTTGTTTGCATTTGTGTTCCTCACGTGTTGCCCGAAAAAATGAGGTGATTTGATAAAATGCTATGCCCAAGATTACCATCCAGGTGCCGGCGGGGAAGTGGTTCATATAGCCTCGGCTATCACTTCCTTATGTCCGGTCGTGATGGTCAAGTGGTTTAAGGCGTCCCTGTACATACCAGTTGCGTTGCTCCTGGGAGTATGGGTTCGAGTCACTTCTGGGGTGTGAGTTTTCAGTTGTATCTAGTCCTGGGGACCATTCAGGCTTGTTTGCATATATATATATATATATATATATGTGTCGTACCTAGTAGCCAGAACGCACTTGTCAGCCTACTATGCAAGGCCCGTTTTGCCTAATAGGCCAAGTTTTCATGAATTGTTTCTCGACTACCTAACCTAACCTATCCTACCTTTTTCAGCTACCTAACCTAACCTTACCTGTAAAGATAGGT